>CACSLK010027831.1:7097898-7139703 GCA_902706635.1 Striga hermonthica | reverse complement strand
AGGTAAAAGCCTACGAGTGAAACACGAGTGTTGTGAGGGCTATATTGAGTGATACACGAGTGACTTGTGAGATTTGAATAATGGAGGATAATTCAACCAATGCGGGAAATAAATATACAATTCAAGCTATGCAGCAACATTTTTCAAGGCTTAGAGGTGTTCTCGAAGGCATTACCGAACGTTTGGAGAGGTTGGAACCACAAGATCATAGAAGACACGATAATAATCAATTCTATCAACCTGATTCTGATGAGAAGGAGTTTCATGAGCCTCCACACCGTGGCAATAGAGGAGGAAGGAGAAGGCGAAATAATGAAGTAGATCGTGACTTGGGAAGCATAAAACTGAATATTCCCACATTCAAAGGAAGAAGTGATCCAGAGGCATATTTGGAGTGGGAAAAGAAGACGGATCTCATTTTTGAGTGTCATAACTACTCCGAGGAGAAGAAAGTGAAGCTTGCTGCGATTGAGTTCACTGACTATGCTATTGTTTGGTGGGATCAATTAACCACTAACCGAAGGCGATATGGTGAGAGGCCTATCTCTACTTGGGCTGAAATGAAGTCCATCATGCATAAAATATTCGTCCCTTCACATTATTTTCGTGACTTGTATCGAAAACTCCAAACTATGTCACAAGGAACGAAAACGTTGGATGAATATTTCAAAGAGATGGAGATCGCTATGATAAGAGCGAATGTTGATGAAGATCGGGAGGCCACTATGGCGAGATTCTTGGAGTGGGCTGAATCGGGACATTGCGAACATTGTAGAGTTGCAGCACCACATAGAACTCGAGGATATGGTGTATACAGCCATGAAAGTGGAAAGACAACTAAGGACGAAGGGATCCTCTCAACGAAGTTTTTCGTCGAACCTTTACCCATCGAGCAAGGCGAAAGAAGGAAGTCCGAAGATAAATTTTGGTACAACTTCTAAAACCCAAAATGAGACTTTTAATACTAAGGATCGTAAGGTTAATAAAGGCAAGGCTGTCGCGTCATCATCTCGAAGCCGTGATATCAAATGTTTTCGTTGTCAAGGCTTTGGCCATATTGCTTCCGAATGCATTAACAAGAGAGTCATGATCTTGAGGGAAAATGGTGTAGTAGAATCTGAAAGTGAGCATGAATCCAGCGATGACGAGCAAGCCGAGGAGACCACACCTGAACATGGAGAGCTTTTGGTGGTGAGAAGAGCTCTTAACATGCAAATCAAGGTGGAGGAAGCTGAACAGCAAAGGGAGAACATCTTTCATACGAGATGTTTAGTTCTTGGGATGGTTTGCATGCTGATTGTTGATGGAGGGAGTTGTGCTAATGTCGCTAGTTGTGAAATGGTGGAGAAGCTGAATTTACCAACCACAAAGCATTCCAATCCATACAAGCTGCAGTGGCTAAATGATTGTGGAGAAATTCGAGTGACGAAACAAGTGTTGGTGTCATTTTCAATTGGCAACTACAAAGATGAGGTCCTATGTGATGTAGTGCCAATGCATGCTAGCTATATCATTTTGGGTAGACCATGGCAATTTGATAGAAGAGTGACTTATGATGGTTTTCTTAACCGTTACAGTTTGAAGCATGAAAACCGGAGCATTCAACTTGTTTCTTTGAATCCACAACAAGTGCAAGAAGATCAGTTCAAAATATATCAATCAAGAAAATTGAGAGAAAGTGAGAAAAAGAAAGAAAAGAATGAGGGGAAAAATTTGAGAGAAAAAAAAGATTGGAGGGAAAAACCAAGAAGAAATGTGTGAGATTGAGGGAAAAGAACTAAGTGTGGATGAGAAAAAAAAAAGGCTGAATTTTTATGCAAAAGCCAGTGAGATGAAGAGGGCAATATTTGAAAGGAAAATTGTGTTAATGATGGTGATCAAGGAGTCGTTTTTGAACACTAACGAGCTAACCCCATCTTTGCCTAGTGCTTTTGTGTCTCTTTTGCAAGAATATGAAGACGTGTTCCCCGAAGAAGAGCCAAGTGGATTACCGCCTATAAGGGGAATCGAACATAAAATTGAGTTCATTCCGGGAGCTACACTTCCAAACCGTCCAGCATATAGGGAATCCAGAAGAGACGAAGGATATTCAGAGGCAAGTGGAAGAGTTGATGGCGAAAGGGAAGATACGAGAAAGCATGAGTCCATGTGGATCTTGGAGAATGTGTACAGATTGTCGAGCCGTCAATAAAATCACGGTGAAGTATCGCTATCCTATTCCTAGGTTAGATGATTGTTGTTATGTGATTTCTAACAACGATGTAACAAGTGATTAAGATGATAATTATGAACGATTTGGACGTAAAGCATGTAGAAATAACTCAACAATGGCCCCGGTCCGAGGTGAACCGAGGTGAAGAGCCGTGATGGGCTTTTACGCGTTGCATGTTTGATGAATTCGGGGATCCCCCTTACAAATTTCATGGGTTTACTATTTATAGTAGCTTTTTCAATATACATCTTGGGATTCGGGTACTACTTTTCGCATAAAGTGACTTTTGGTGGGCGGTTTGAAGCAGTGGTCCCCACATGAATGATGACGATCCTCGTAGAGTGTGATATGAGTGTAAGCGCCTTGTCACCTGCTTAAGGAGATGACGACCTCGGTTTAAGTAGACCTCGGTAGGTATTGATCACCTCGGTTTTCGGTAATTCGGACTGGTTCATTGTCCGGACCGGTGTGGTGGTAAGGTCACGTCGGTTCAATGGTCATTTTTTCTCAACATGATGTTTGAAATCTCTTAATGGTGTTTTGCCGAGTCGGATGATAACAGATAGGCCCCCAATATCGGTGGGCATACGAAGTGATGGTCGTCGATATTGCCAAACATTTAGAGGCTCCGAATCGGTAAACAGTTAACGGTATAATGCTTATCGTATTAGTAGAGTGATCTTCGGTCTCTCGATGTGACCGAGGTAACCGAAGTGAGCTGCTTGTTCTGAAGTGCAGACTGTGTTCCGAGGTGAAGACACTTGGTGAGATTCGAGCAGTTTGCAGGCAGTCGCGACAGGAGGAATGTGAATAGTCGTAACGGTCAACAATTTAATGTCAGAATGAACAGTCGCGCCGTAATGGCCTTGAATGAGGTAACGGTCGGCTTTAATAGGTTGCCACGTGTAACAGTAGGCGTCTTATCAGATGAAGAGGTGGCGCCGGTTGGAATTAGGGGTCGCGTCGGTCGGACGCGCCCCTAATTAAGTTCCCCAACAGTCATAAATCGAAAATTATAAATAGGGTTTTGCGATATCTGGTCGAGTTTTCTTCACTTGCGCTTTCATTCACAGACTTTTGCATCCAGTAATCTTGTTGAGGAAATTCTTTTGAGTTCGGGAGTCGTTTCTTGTTCACTGTGTGTTTGCGGATCCTTTGGTGAGTTCTTTCTTCGATTCTTCGTTCATTTCTTTTGTATTCTTGTTTGTTTTTTGTGCAATGGCGTCGAAGGGCAAGGGTAAGGCGGTGGCGAGTTCCTCTAGTACCGAGTCCGTTCCCTTGGATGTATATCATGATTCTCAGTTGGTTGAATTGGCCTTTGAGTATCATCGGTGGGATCCGATGTTGGTTGGACATTTAGATATTAAGCCCGATGATGAAGATGGCGATCGAGTGGTTGAGGAGAGCGCAACCGATCTTGAGGTGCCTCACTGGAGGAGACCGGTGAGGAAGTGGCCTGATCCTGCGGTCGACTTCGAAGGCGAGCCTAGCATTTTAACTGATGCGGACGTGGTGATGTTACGGGAGCAGATTCGGATCCCACCATCAGTAAAAATTTTCGCTCCATATCCGGGGGAGAGAATAACCAGTCCTCCTCCGGGATGTGTTGGTGTCTTTGTTGAAAGTTTAAGGTCGGGATTAAGATTTCCATTACCGAGCTTGATTACCGAGTATCTTCGGAGTTGGGGGTTACCGCTGTGCCAGATTACCCCCAACAGTTGGAAGAAGATAATTGGTCTAATGGTGTTGCTGCACGAGCAGGGAGATGGGCTGCCGTCATGTGATGAAATAAGGAGTATTTTTGCCTTTAAGAAAAGTCCGAGAAGACATGTAGCGGAATCTTCCTGTTGTTTCTTTGCCGGGGCGAAGCCGCAACATGGTTTAAAAGTTTGGTGAAATAATAACCGACATCCCAGAAACCCTTCATGGATTCCAAGAAGAGTGGTTGTAGATTGGAGGAGAGTGGCAGTCTGAGAGCTTCTTTCATGAACCTCGGATTGACGGGATGACGATTCCAATGTTCATTCATTCTGGAGCAAGTGAGTCTTTTTTATTTTTTGATTTGGATACACTTCTCTGATTTTGCCTTGTTCTGTGTACTAACAGGTCGGAACTTTTGCTCTTTGTAGAAAAAGAGACTAAACAAACGGAACCGAGATTGAGTCCAGAGTTCGGTGGGAAATTAATCACACTTGCTAGTTTGGATAAGGAGGTCCGAGATTATCGCAAGCTTGTTGTCGATTCAAAACTTGAGGCGGCTGGATTATCTCCCGGAGTTACTACTGTCAAGTTTGACCCCGGTAATGAGTCTTTCATATTGGTTGGTTTTACTTGCACTTTTGTATATATCGAACAGTCGTGAATGACTTTGATTGATTTTGTCCACAGTGTACTATCCGCTCCTCGGATTCCTAGGCTATAGCACAGTCAAGGAGGCTAAGGAGTTCAGACGTAAGTTCCCCAACAAGGATTTGCAATCCAAGTTCGGCAAAAGTCGAGATTTGCGTTTAAACAACATCATGAGGAGGGATTTAGTTCGCGCGTTGGTGAAGAAGACTGCGGGTCAAAAATGCTGGTAAAAAATCGACCGAAGTGGGGTCAAGCGCGACTTCGGCTGCCATTCCAGAGAGTCCGAAGTCCTTGCAGCAAGAGGTGACCACTACCGAGGTGCCACCAGTTGTAAGTGCGGTTGCCATTAACCAGGCGGAACCAGAGCCTGTTGTCGTGGGGACAGAAGTGGTTATGGCTGAGGGTGTGCATACCGAAGTGCCACCCTCTTCTCCGAATTCTTTGGAGTTAGAGCAACCGGAGAAGCGAAAAAAGCGAAAGTTGGTGAAGATGGCTGACATCGGTGCTTCTTCCGGAGTGGAGAAGAGATCAAAGAAAAAACACGACTCCGGTCGCAAAGCTGCTGAGAAGGGTCATGATGAATCTCCCTTGTTCGAGAAGTCTTTTTTAACGATCGATGAAGAACGGGCTGCCAATGTTAAGGTGCCTGATGGTGTTGTGGAGGATTGGTTCACTACTTTTCTGTCCGTGAAGTCACCGCATATGTCGTCAAGAATCGAAATGCCAGAGAATGCCAGAAACGCTGCTCGGGTTCCGCTGATGGTTTGGGACCCCAAATCCGAGGTGGGGGTCTCTTCTTTATCCAGCGTTGATAAGCTGAGCTATGCCAAGGCATGTGTGGGCAGGGCCTTGGCCAGTTTGGTGGCTGCCGAGGACGATCATCGCCGGGTTGCGTCGCAATTGGAAGGAAAGAAGGACATCATAGCTGCGCGTGATGTGGTGATCGTCCAGTTGAAGGAAGAATCTGCCAAGATGGAGGCCGACTTGAAGGGCCAGATTTCCGAACAAGCTGCCGACTTGGAAAAAATGCGGACTGAGACTTCGGCACTGTCCGAGGAGAAGAAGGCTTTTGAGGCCGAGGTGGCCGATCTCAAAGCGCGCCTTGCCGTGGTTGAGCAACACTTCAAGACATCTGAGGCTAAATTAGTGGAAACCGAGAAGGCGTTGTCGGAGGAAAAGGTGGGACATGAAGCGGCTCGCAAAGAATGTTCCGAGGTCCGCGAGCTCATCGGTCGGCAAAGAGATGCCCATCAGGCCGAAATGGCCAAACTTGAACGAGAGAAATCGGCTTATGGAGAGACCATGTATGAGATCGGTTTCCAAGCTGGCAAAGAGACCGTGGTGGCCGCGGAACCGAAGTCAGTTGATGAAGCCGAGATCGAAGCTGCTGAGGCCGGTGAGGATGATGAGGTCGGGGGACCTGATCTCGAGATCGAAAAATACCTGCCTGAACCTCCGATGGTTCATTGAGCGTTATGACGCGGGATACTATGACATTGACGACCTTCACTTATTCCTTTTCCACAAGTTGGAGAAGTATGGGTTTGACTCCGAAATAAAAGGGATGCATGTGGTGGCTGATGAAGATGAACGTGAGTTCTGTGTTTGGATGCTTCGTCGTTCCGAAGAGATGAACGCGAATCCGGATCTGCCGCCACTCTCTGAGGATAGGGCCGCTCTCCTCCGACGTGCTTATGTCAATATGATTTTGGAAGAGGAGAAAGAGAAAAGGAAGGAACTGGCCGACGTATACCTTTCAACTTTGGCCGAGGTGGAGGTCGAACAGCACTTCGACGACATGACTCCGGAGCAAATTCAGAGCCGGGTCAAAGCTTACATCGAGGAGAAGGCAAGGTCGGCCGATAAGGAGGTTGAAGTTGTGAAGGTGGTCACACCGGCTGAAGATGATGTAGAGAAGCTGCCCGATCCTCGCGATGATTTCATTCCGGTGCCAGATGGGGCCATTGAAACTGCTGCTAAAGCAAAGGAGTCGCAAGTTCTGGAGCGGCTATCTTCTGGGATCGAAGCCGGGGAAAGCAGTGGCACTGGGACCGAAGCTGAGAAGAAGGGTGATGAAGCTTGAAGTTTTACCTCCTTTCATATGTTTTTTTTATATATTTTGAAATTTATAGTCGGGGTGCCGGCATGTCGGCATCCTTAGTAGGAAGTATATGATGTTTAAGTAAATAATCGGGGATATCAGACAACTGAGTCCCTTAGTAGGAAAATATGTAAGGTAATTCTGACTTATTTCAATATCTATATATATGAAGTGTTTGCATAATTCTGCCTTTGATTTATATTTGCTGTTCAAATTTCAACAACTTTTCGACCAAAGTGTTTTGAACTCGGTTCGTATTGTAAAATGAACTGCTTCAACTCGGAATTATTTAAATCATGATCCGAGTTGTAAGGTTTTGTAAAAATAATCTCCGAATTCCACTTTGATCGTTCATAATAATCTCAGCCACAAGTGCAAGTCGATATGCGAGTTTTCAAATAACTTCGCGGAACTTAACACATTTTTAGGGCTGTACGGGTGATAAAATGGAAGTCACCGAACTTCGTCAGAGTTCGATTATGGAATGGCCCCGACCGATGTTTGTTTTTTATGTTCGGTAACTTTCGGGACCCGTCAAATCATGTGTGTTGAAATGACGTTTGACGAGCATCACCCCCGTCCGAAAATATGTGGTATTCGGACATATTATGAGGTATCAGCTAGACCGAGTGTCGCAATGCTTACATCGGTATGAAATATTTGTAGAACTGAGCTTCAAACTGTTTACATTAATATCGAACTGTTGTTCGGATTTTCAAAAACGCAAACTGACAGGCTGGTCAGTACATCAAAAAGGTGACTTCGTATATTCACCGTGGCAAAAGGAAGGTCCGTACAAACAGAAGGTCGGCTATCCGACTTCGGATCTTTCATTGATAGAACTTTTTCAAAAACACAGCATTCCAGGGATATTGATGTGGTGTCTCATCAGGATGAGCAATTCGGTAGGCCCCATGAGGTAAGACTTTAATGATTTGAAAGGGTCCTTCCCACCGCGGTCTGAGTGGTCCGGGGTCAGGCCCCATTATACGTTTGAGGACCAAATCACCAACTCAGAACGACCGGGGTTTGAGTTTAGCATTGATATATCATTCATTTCTTTGCTTGTAAGCAGCATTCCTGAGTTCGGCCCGGGTACGATGTTCTTCAAGCAGGTCCAGATAAGTTTTTATGTTTTCCGAGTTGGCCTCTTCGGTGAAATGCTGAACTCGGTACGTCGGTTCTCCGAGCTCAACCGGAACCACGACTTCTGAACCGTAAGTTAAGGAAAATGGGGTCTCGCCGGTAAACGTTCGAGTGGTAGTCCGGTAAGCCCACAGGACATGTGGCAACTCTTCAGGCCAAGCTCCTTTGGCGGCGTCAAGTCGGACTTTGAGACCGTTCTTTATGAGCTTGTTCACAGCTTCGACCTGGCCGTTGGACTGCGGGTGGTAAGGCGATGAGAAGAAGTGCTTGATGTTGTATTCTTCGCACAGAGATTCAAGTCGTTTGCCTTCAAATTATTTACCGTTGTCGGTTATGATGGAGTTCGGCACCCCGAAGCGACAGATAATTGACTTCCACACGAAATCGACGACCTTCTGCTCGGTTATCGTGGCTAACGGTTCGGCCTCGGCCCATTTAGTAAAATAGTCGACTGCCACGATAGCAAACCGGACACCTCCCTTTCCGGTTGGTAGAGGACCTATAAGATCAATCCCCCATTTGGCAAAAGGCCACGGACTGTAGATCGATTTGAGTTCTTCGGGAGACTGATGAACATTAGGCGCAAATATTTGGCATTTAGGGCACTTACGGACCCATGCAGCAGCGTCGGTTTTCAAGGTCAGCCAATAATAGCCTTGTCGCAGGATTTTATAAGATAATGCTTGTGCACCGGGGTGACATCCGCAAATCCCTTCGTGGACTTCTTCAAGAATATATCGTGAATCAGCTTCACTCACGCATTTTAAAAGTGGAACGGAGTATCCCCTTTTAAATAAAGTTCCGTTGTCCAGTGTATACCGAGCTGCTCGAATCCGAAGTGCTCGAGCTTCTTTTGGGTCTGGGGGTAAGGCCCCAGTTTCTAGGTAGCGGATAATAGGATCCATCCAAGTTGGTGGTTTTTGTGATGTTACCGGATTGATGGTCGTGACTTCGGAAAGGGCAGTTGACGGTTGTTCTTGCTGGCCGATTTGGACGTACTCCGCACTCTCCATCCCGGTACTGGACGCAAGTCTAGATAAGGCATCTGCTTGAACATTAAGAGTTCGGGGGATATGCTCGAGGTCGGCGGAGAATTTTGATAATTTCAGTTTGGCCAAAGAGAGATAGGGTGTCAACCGAGGTTCTTTGACTTCATATGACCCATTGATTTGATTGACAAGGAGCTGGGAGTCTGAGAAGACTTTGAGGTGGGTCACGTTCATGGATTCTGCCAAATTCAATCCGGATAGCAGCGCTTCGTATTCGGCTTCATTGTTTGTTGCCGGGAAGAGAAACTTCACCGAGTGACAGAATAACCGGTTTTCTGGATCAGCTAAGACTATCCCTGCGCCTGCTCGGTTAGCTGTCGAGGAGCCATCAATATAGAGGACCCATGGTTGATTATCATTATGAACTGTGATGGCCGGAGTGAACTCGGCGATAAAGTCAGATAAGGCCTGAGCCTTGATTGCAGTCCTCGGTTGATAATGGATGTCGAACTGTCCGAGCTCAATGGCCCACTTAACCATGCGTCCCGAGGTGTCAGGTCGGTGCAAGATTTGCCGAAGTGGATATGAAGTGCGAACAGTTATAGAATGTTCTTGGAAATAAGGTCGCAATTTCCGGGCTGCAATCACAAGTGCAAACGCCAACTTTTCCATCGGAGGGTAACGTAGTTCGGCATCGTGCAAGGCTTTGCTGACGTAATAGATAGGTGATTGCAGCAATCCCTCTTCGCGTATCAAAATAGCGCTAATGGCAGAATCACTGACTCCGAGGTATAAGAACAACATTTCCTCGGGTTTCGGCTTTTGCAAAGTCGGGGGAGAGACTAGCGTCTTCTTGATACTATCAAGAGCTTTTTGGCATTCCTCGGTCCATTCAAAACGTTTTCCTTTCTTAATTGCTTCAAAAAAGGGTCTGCAACGATCTGTAGACTTGGAGATGAATCGGTTGAGTGCGGCAAGTCGGCCGGTTAGGGCCTGAACGCCCTTAACCGAGGTTGGGGGAGTTAGCTCTTGAATGGCCTTTATTTTGGCCGGATTGGCTTCAATTCCGCGCTGGCTAACCATATAGCCCAAAAACTTTCCGGACTCAACTCCAAAAGTACATTTCTTAGGGTTTAAGACCATGGAATAAGATCGAAGGATGGAAAACATATCTTGAAGATGTGTTATATGATCTGAGGCGTGCACCGACTTGACGAGCATGTCGTCAACGTAAACTTCCATGGTGTGACCGATCAACGTAGCGAACATTTTGTTGACAAGGCGTTGATATGTGGCTCCGGCGTTCTTTAATCCGAACGGCATCATAGTATAACAGTACAAGCCTCGGGCCGAATAGAATGAAGTGTGTTCAGAATCTTCAGGATCCATAGGAATCTGATTGTAGCCGAAGTAAGCGTCCATGAAACTCATCAACTCATGTCCCGACGTGGCATCAACCATGTAATCTATGTGGGGAAGTGGATAAGTGTCCTTTGGGCATGCCTTGTTGAGGTCGGAAAAATCAATGCACAGTCTCCACAGTCCATTGCTCTTTTTAACAAGAACAGGATTTGAGACCCACGTCGGGTATTTGGCTTCCTTGATGAACTTGTTGTCAATGAGTTTTTTGACTTCTTCTTCCAACGCCTTCTGACGATCCGGCCCCAGTTTCCTTCTCTTTTGCACAACAGGCCGGATTGTTCGATCGAGGTTTAGTTTGTGGCTAGCGACACCGGGGTCGATGCCCTTCATATCCTCGTGCTTCCAAGCAAAAACATCAGAATTATGTTTGAGAAACGAGATAAGTTCTGACCGAAGTGGTTCTTGAAGATGACTTCCAATACGCAGTGATTTATGGAACACTGGTTCATCGATATAGATCAATTCTACGTCTTCTCCTGGTTCGGCCCGATCACTTCGGCTTTTTTCTTTGAACAAGGCTCTGGGGTCCAACTCGTCCTCTTCAAGTAGTGGCTCCTTCCCAGGCCGGCGACCTCGGTCTTCGGTTAAAGGATCCGAGGTGGAGGAATCGTCGACGTGGGTGTTTGGTTCTTCGGAGACCGCGCCGTCTGAAGCGTGTTGCTGTGGGGAAGCTTCATTATTACCCATTGAAGTTGAATGAACTCCACTGGATGGGATAAAAGTAACAAGTTTGCGAGCTTCTCTTTGATCTCCGAAGTGGGTTCCCTCTCCTCGGGTTGTCGGGAATTTTAAGGCGTAGTGAAAGATAGAAACTGCAGCTCGAAGTTTATACAATGCCGTTCTGCCAATGATGGCGTTGTACTCATTATTGATATCCATAACCTTGAAAGTTTCCATGACGAGTTTGGTGGCATTCTCCGAAGTGCCGAATCGGACAGGTAAAGTGAATTCGCCGATGGGCTTTGAGATGCTCCCGTTAAACCCTTGTATTTGATCATTGCAGGGTCGAATCTCGGCGGGATCAAGACCCATTTTATCAAAAGCTCTTAACATCAAAATGCTCGAATAGGCCCCAGTGTCCACCATGACACGATGAACAGGAATACCGCATATAGGGACGGTGATAACAAGTGCATCAGAATGAGGGTGTGCGAAGTGATTAGCGTCCTCCATATTGAAGGTGATAGGACAGTTTCGATTGTTGAGAATATCTCTCAAATCGGTAGTGTAAACCTGTTTGCTGGAGTTGTGCGCTTGTCGGGCATATGCCTTGACCTGTCGACGGGATAATGTACTCCGGGGGTTATTGGTATTGACCCGATGGACAGTGATTTGCATCGGTATAAGAGATCAGTCTCGTTTACGTCCTCGGGAAGTTTCAGCAGAGTTAGAATCGGATGTCTCCGAGGTGAACATGAATACTTCTTTGTCTCCTTGTCGAATGCGTTTTGGCATGGCACCCCAGTCCTCCTCATCATCTTCCTCAAAGGGTTCGATCTGGCGTCCAGAGCCTCGCCTCTGGGGATCAGTATTACGATAGAATTTTCTCAGCTGCGGATGGCCGATTAAACGTAACAATGCGGCTAACAAACTCAAACACTCGTCCGTGTTGTGCCCTGGCGACTTATGATAGTCACAATATCGGGATTTGTCCAGTTTTTCTTCGGGCATTCGAAGTGGCTTGGGATCTGGCAAAATGCCATTCCCTTTGATTTCTTCATAAATAGTGGCTGCTCCCGCCGACTATACAGTTTGATAACTGGACTTCACGTCGGTTGCGTACTGTTTTCGGGCCGCTCGGACTTCAGGATCATTGGGGTCTCCTCGGGGAGGCCCCCTGAATTGAGTCTTATTTTGCTTGTCGAAAAATTTATTCTTCCTTTTTTCGTCGGTTCCCGCTTTAGAAGACTTCGGGTTAAAGTTAAAATCGGGAACTGACATGGCTTCTTCCGCTATGATGTGCTGCTGGGCTCGAGCGAGAAATTCTTGAAAAGTGTTCGGTTTATTTGGGCATAGTGTCCAGCGGAAAATTGAATTCGGTTTCAATCCAGCAATAGCCATGACAAGCAAGGTTTCAGGATGACAAGGTTCCATATTCTGAACTCGGTCATTGAACCGGGCAATATAATCCTTGACACTTTCATCATCTTTTTGAGTGATATTCGCAAGAGATCCTTTTGGGATAAGGCATACTTGAGCCCCGATGAAATGAGATCGGAAAGCCGACCTCAGTTGTTGCCACTTCCAAATTGAATGAGGAGGAAGAGAATGGTACCATTTTTGAGCCTGAGGTCCCAGTGTAAGGGAAAACATACGACACCGAAGTGCGTCTGAGGCCCCATGCAGATCCATCCAAGAAGTATAATGACCGAGGTGCGAGTCAGGGTCAGATGTTCCATCATATAGCCCGATTTGGGGGACTTTGACTTTTCCAGGTACTGGTTCCGAAGTGAGCTCCGGAGTAAGGGGAGAATCGGCTTCCAAATACACTTGCACCGAGGTGGAGGCCCGCCGAGGTGGATCTTCAGGTGCCCGTTGCCGACTTTCCAATTTGGCTATTCTTCGTCGCAGTGTTTCAAGTTCGGATGACTCTTGACGAGCCCGATTTCGTTCAATATGCTGTCGAAGGTCGGTCTGCGCCGGGTTGGAGGGATTTCGGCACTGTGCGTGAGGCGGTGATCGTCGTGAATGACCCGACTGGCTTTCGGCAGTTTCTTCTTGAGGAAGTATCGGAGGATTGCGCCCAGCGTCGGTGCGACGCGTATTTTGCTCCGGAGGTGGTTGCGACATTCGATCACGAGGTTAAGATGTAGCATGAGATGTTGTCCTTCCGCCGTCTTGTCGCGCCGGTGGATTCTGTCGGTTTGCAGGAGTCGTGGGAATGATGGAGTGTCCCGGAGCAGTCGTTGATGTTCCCGACATCGTTTGGGCCATTAGAGAGGCAAAACCACGCGCAAACTCCGGATTTTGAAACAGAACAGCATAATCCGGTACAGGTGGGGCCACGGCTTGTCGTCTGGCAGATTGCGCGGCGCTACGACTGTGGCCGTCTCGTGAGTTGTGACCACGATGATCTGAGTGAGACATGGTGGATATGGCTGGTGTGAATCGTCACTTGGAAAAACGGAGATTGACCTCAAATCACTTATGAGGCCCTCCTTCTAGCGCCAAACTGTTGTTATGTGATTTCTAACAACGATGTAACAAGTGATTAAGATGATAATTATGAACGATTTGGACGTAAAGCATGTAGAAATAACTCAACAATGGCCCCGGTCCGAGGTGAACCGAGGTGAAGAGCCGTGATGGGCTTTTACGCGTTGCATGTTTGATGAATTCGGGGATCCCCCTTACAAATGTCATGGGTTTACTATTTATAGTAGCTTTTTCAATATACATCTTGGGATTCGGGTACTACTTTTCGCATAAAGTGACTTTTGGTGGGCGGTTTGAAGCAGTGGTCCCCACATGAATGATGACGATCCTCGTAGAGTGTGATATGAGTGTAGGCGCCTTGTCACATGCTTAAGGAGATGACGACCTCGGTTTAAGTAGACCTCGGTAGGTATTGATCACCTCGGTTTTCGGTAATTCGGACTGGTTCATTGTCCGGACCGGTGTGGTGGTAAGGTCACGTCGGTTCAATGGTCATTTTCTCTCAACATGATGTTTGAAATCTCTTAATGGTGTTTTGCCGAGTCGGATGATAACAATGATATGCTTGACGAATTATATGGTGCTGTCATCTTTACTAAAATTGATTTGAAAAGTGGTTATCATCAAATTAGAATTCGTGAAGGAGATGAATGGAAAGCTGCTTTTACGACAAAATATGGTTTATATGAGTGGTTAGTCATGCCTTTTGGTTTAACTAATGCACTAAGCACTTTCATGAGATTAATGAACCATGTTTTGCGTGACTTTATAGGGAAACTTGTTGTGGTTTATTTTGATGACATCCTCATCTATAGCAAAAGCAAAGAAGAGCATCTTGATCATGTTCGTGCTGTTTTGGACACTTTAAGAACTGAATCATTGTATGCTAATCTTAAAAAGTGTTCTTTTTGCATGCATAAAGTTGTTTTTCTTGGATTTGTTGTAAGTGGTGATGGAATAGAAATGGAAAAGGATAAGGTCAAAGCTATTTTGGATTAGCCTGTTCCTAAGAGCATTGCTGAAGTAAGAAGTTTTCATGGTCTTGCTATCATCTATAGGAGGTTTGTGAAAGATTTTAGCACCATTGCTGCACCATTAAACGAAATTGTGAAAAAGGAAGTTGGTTTCGATGGGGAGAAAAACAGCAACTTGCTTTTGATCTCTTAAAAGAAAAATTAACTTCTGCACCTATTCTTGCTTTGCCTAACTTTGATAAATATTTTGAGCTTGAATGTGATGCTTCTGGAGTAGGTGTAGGTGCTGTTTTGTTGCAGGAAGGAAAACCCATTGCATATTTCAACGAGAAGTTGAAAGGAGCTCAATTGAACTACCCGACGTATGATAAGGAGTTGTATTCCTTGGTGAGAGCATTGAAAACTTGGCAGCATTACTTGTGGTCGAAAGAGTTTGTGATTCATACGGATCACGAGTCTCTCAAGTACTTGAAGGGCCAAGGTAAGTTGAGCAAGAGGCATATCAAATGGGTGGAATTTATTGAATCATTTTCTTATGTGATCAAATACAAAAGAGGCAAGGAAAACATTGTAGTTGATGCCTTATCTCGAAGGTATGCTTTAATTACTACTTTGAGTTCTAAGCTTCTTAGATTTGAGTTGATAAAGGATAGATATGCCGCTGATTCTGATTTTGGGTCGATTTACTTAACTTGTGAACATGCTGCATTTGGTAAGTTTTACAAGCATGATGGTTACTTATTTCGTGAGAATAAACTTTGTATTCCTAAATGTTCTATTCGAGAATTGCTGGTTACGGAGGCACATGGGGGAGGATTAATGGGACATTTCGGTGTACATAAAACATTGGAAGTGATCATTTCTTTTGGCCTGGTATGCGTGTTGATGTGGAGAGAATATGTGAGAGGTGCATAACTTGCAAATGTGCTAAATCAAAATCAAAACCTCATGGTTTGTATCAGCTTTTACCTATTCCTAATGAACCGTGGGTGGATATTTCTATGGACTTTGTTTTGGGTTTACCTAGAACTAGTAGAGGTAGAAATTGTATTTTTGTGGTTGTTGACAGATTTTCTAAAATGGCTCATTTCATTCCATGTCATAAAAGTGATGATGCTACGCATATTGTTGATTTGTTCTTTCGAGAAGTTGTACGTTTGCATGGGGTTCCAAAAACCATTGTGAGTGATCGAGATGCAAAATTTTTGAGTCATTTCTGGCGTGTGTTGTGGAGTAAATTGGGAACTAAACTTCTGTTTTCTACGACTTGTCACCCCCAAATCGATGGGCAAACTGAAGTAGTAAATAGAACTTTATCTCAATTGCTTAGAGCTTTGATTAAAAAGAACTTAAAAAGTTGGGAAGATTGTTTGCCATTTTCTGAATTTGCATATAATAGGAGTGTTCATTCTGCTACTAATTTTACTCCTTTTGAAGTTGTTTACGGCTTTAATCCTTTAAGTCCTCTTGATCTTGTGCCTATTCCTGTTGATGAACAAGCGAACTTGGATGGAAAAGCCAAGGCTGAAATGATCAAGAAGTTACATGAGAAGGTGAAGCTGAACATTGAGAAGCAAACCGAGCAATATGCAAAACAAGCTAATAAAGGGCGAAAGCGAGTTACCTTTGAACCCGGAGATTGGGTGTGGCTGCATTTGAGAAAAGAGAGATTCCCGACAAAGTGCAAGTCAAAGTTGCAAGCAAGGGGGGATGGGCCATTTCAAGTAATTGCACGGATCAACGATAATGCCTACAAACTCAATCTTCCAGGTGAGTACAATGTGAGCGCCTCATTTAATGTTTCTGATCTTTCTCCTTTTCATTGTGATTCAGATTCGAGGTCGAATCCTTTTGAAGAGGAAGGGAATGATGGGGACCATGCGAAGCTCTCCGTACAAAGTAAAGAAGATCCGTTGGAAATAAACGGGGGACCGATCACGAGGGCAAGGGCTAAGAAAATGAAGGAAGCCTTGAGTGTTCTTATTGCTAAATTTCAAAAGGAGTCGAACCAAATCCCGATGGAAGGCAAATTGATGAATATTCTTCAAGTTGATGGGCCAGATTGTTCGCATAAAGATTGATCAATGGATTGAAGACTAAATTTTATCCATGTCATGAAGCCCAATTGGAGAGTCTATTATTTTATCTATTTTTGGCATTTGTGAGACCAAAATGTCTCTTAAGTTGTCTTAGAAGTCAAAGGGTCATTCAAACTTCATGTTAGCTTATTTATGAGGTCAAAGTTGTGTCTTTATTTTGTCTTGAGTCCCAAAAACGGGATTAACTCATCAACCCTTTTGTAGCCTTTAAAAAGGTCATTTTATGTTTTAAGATAATATAAGAATTTTTGTTGAATATTAAAATCACTTTTTGTGAGTTTGAATTCTCTTTTGTAGAGTTTCAAGTGTTTTAAGAACTTATCAAGATACTTGAGCAAGATCTTGTGGCGTTAACCATACCGAGGTTCTTAGCTGATTATATAGCTAACGGGTCGAGGTTTTTAAGCTCTAGGTACGATCAAACTAGATCTCCGATCTGGGATTCCACTGCCTATTTTATACGTGTGGTTCTTGGATCAATATATCCAACGGGTCTCACGTCTTATCCGTATCACCTTGGCTGGGAAAGCCCTGCGAGCCGGTTATTACTGGCCGAAACTGCGAAGGATGGCAGAAACACTTATGCAAAAATACGAGAAATGCCAGAAGCATGGTCAGATCACTCATATCCCAGCCGAGATAATGATGATTATCAGTTGCCCGATCCCCTTTTCCTAGTAGGGAATCGACTTGGTAGGCCCATTTCAAATGGGAACGGGTCAAAGAAAGTTTCTCGTAGTCGCAGTCGATTATTTTAGCAAATGGGTGGAAGCTGAGCCCTTGGCAAAAATTACTGAGGAAAAGATGATACAATTCTTGTTCAACAATATCTGCTGTCGGTTCGGAATTCCGAAGGTGTTGATCTCCAATACTGGAACACAATTCCAGGGGAAGCGAATCCAGGCATGGTGCCTCGACATGGCAATCAAACAGAGATTTGCTTCGGTCGCTCACCCTCAAGCTAACGGGCAAGTCGAGGTGACGAACATGATTATTCTGCAAGGGCTAAAGAAACTATTGGAGAAGGCGTCGGGAGCATGGATCGACGAATTAACAACTGTCCTATGGGCGTATAGGACGACGCCGAGAACCTCGACAGGCCAATCACCATTCAGCATGGTTTATGGGATGGATGCAGTCCTACTCGTGGAAAATGCACTAAGTTCACATAGGTCGACGTACTTCGAGAAGGAAAAGAACGAGAAAATGGCCAAGGTAGCCCTCGACTTGATCGAAGAAGGGCGAGAAGAAGCTTGGTTATGATCCATTGAGTATAAACAGAAGATGCGCGCAGCCTTCGATAAGAAAGTCCGAACCGAGCATTTCTAAGTAGGAGATCTCGTTCTCAAGCGAGCAGACGCTTTGAAGCATGTCGGAAAGCTCGAGGCCAATTGGGAAAGACACTATACCGTGACAAAAGTGCTCAAAAGGGGCGTATACGAGCTCGAGGACGGAGCGGGCCGACAACTGCCACGATCTTGGCACGTGATCCATCTCAAACTCTTTTATGCTTAAGGCAATGTTTTGAACCTTTTTGTACTGAACAATATTTGAATCAAATTCAGTAATGCAATGAATTTCAAGTTTATGCTTCAATCGTCTTTTATATTTCTGTATCGATCTCTTTATAACAGCTGAAAAACTGAATTTTTCAAAGCGACTACGAAGTCGATTAAACAACTACGAAGTTGTATTCTCAAGTGGAATCTCGATGAGGCTACGAAGCCTACGACTACGAAGTCGACTAAACAACTACGAAGTTGTATTCTCGAGTGGAATCTCGATAAGGCTACGAAGCCTGCGACTACGAAGTCGACTAAACAACTACTAAGTTGTATTCTCGAGTGGAATCTCGATAAGGCTACGAAGACTACGACTATAAAGTCTACTAAACAACCACGAAGTTGTATTCTCGAGTAGAATCTTGGTGAGGCTACAAAGCCTACGACTACGAAGTCGACTAAACAACTACGAAGTTATGTTCTCGAGTGGAATCTCGATAAGGCTACGAAGCCTACGACTACGAAGTTGACTAAACAACTACGACGCTACGCAACTACATATCGTTTCAAATAACCAAGGAACGGTTAATCAAAACTGTGGACACAATTATATAAAAAAAAAAGTTGCTCGACTTCGACCAGCTCGCAAGAGGGGTTGGGAGAAGACGAATCGAAAAACTTGTTTAACAGCTATGAAGCTAATAAAACCATTGCTCGACTTCGACCAGCTCGCAAGAGGGGTTGGGAGAAGACGACTCAAAAAACTTGTTTAACAGCTATGAAGCTGTTAAAACCATTGCTCGACTTCGACCAGCTTACAAGAGGGGTTGGGAGAAGACGACTCGAAAAAACTTGTTTAACAACTATGAAGCTGTTAAAACCATTGCTCGACTTCGACCAGCGCACAAGAGGGGTTGGGAGAAGACGACTCAAAAAACTTGTTTAACAACTATGAAGCTGTTAAAACCATTGTTCGACTTCGACCAGCTCGTAATGGGGGTTGTGAGAAGACGACTCGAAAAAACTTGTTTAACAGCTATGAAGCTGTTAAAACCATTGCTCGACTTCGACCAGCTCGCAAGAGGGGTTGGGAGAAGACGACTCGAAAAACTTGTTTAACAGCTATGAAGCTGTTAAAACCATTGCTCGACTTCGACCAACTCGCAAGAGGGGTTGGGAGAAGACCACTTGAAAAACTTGTTTAACAGCTATGAAGCTGTTAAAACCATTGCTCGACTTCGACCAACTCGCAAGAGGGGTTGGGAGAAGGCATGATAAGGAAAGTCGACCTCAATTGTTACAAGCATCTATGACAATTCAAGAATAAAGAAACGACAAAGTACGATGAACAAGAAACGAAAGCAAAAGATAATATTTATAAAAGGTTCATTACAAACAGAATCGTCTCGACCTTTACAACCCGAAAATAGGTCGAGAACGATAATAAAAAAAGAAAAGAGAAAACAAACAGATTTCAAAAGAAACGGGCACAGCCCCAAAGAACACATCTAGGAGTCGGCATCCGACTTCTCAGCGGCGCCATCTCCGCCCTCGACGATAGTTGCAGTTTTTTCGGCATCGGCATCCTCCTCCCCTTCCCCCACACGCTCGTCGACAAGAGGCTCCATCCCCTGTGGCTCGACGTCCCGCTCCTCGACCGCTCCCTCATGACTAGCTCCACTTGGCTGGACCAATTCCGTTGGGCCAACCAAGGGGGTAGGGGGGACCTTGATTTGCGTGCCTAGGCCGGCTTTACGAATGGCCCAAGCCTCGAGTCCCGACCACCACGGGTAGTCATCCGGGAGGGATGTGTCGCCCTCATAGCCATCGGGGTTGGGGAGGACCGCCCTCATCGCTTTGCGGTCGAGCTTCCCGGCAAACTCAGATCGCGCCACCACTGCCTCCCACGCATCGAAGGTATGGTCGATGTATTGGACGACGGCGGGGCAAAGCCTGTCGAGAAACTTAGGGGAGTTGCAAAAATCCTTGACGACTTATTTACGATAAGTTTCGATGAAGACAAAGCCCATTGCAGACTTTAGAAACGACTTCTAGCCCTTCTCGATGCCGACCTCCCTCTCGACCAAACTCTCCTCACGAGCCTTCTCGAGGTCGGCCTTGAGCTTCTCATTGGCGTGCCGAGCTACGGCCTTGTCGGCCTTCAGCTTATCGACGAGAGCCTTGGAGGCCTCCAAATCCTCCTTCAGCTCCCCGATCTCCTTCTGCTGGGCCTCGCATTTGTCCTTGAGGGCTTTGGTGGAGAGGGCGGGAGCCTCACTCCCTTCCTCGAGGCCAGGGAGTATCGCTGCTAAGAACTGCAAAAAAAAAAAAAAGAAAAAGAAAAGAAAAGGAAGAGAAGAATGAGTAAGGAAAAACCAGGAAAAAATGCTAAGTCAATCAAAAGATAGGTAAATACCCAGGTGAGGCACTGAGTAGCATAACAGGAGCACTCGTAATGATTCCCCTCGACGCGAGCTTTATCGGCTTCGGGGAGAACAGAGTTGAGATACTGAGCCACCTTATGCGGCTCCGAATGATTTCAGAGTCGAGAAGGCATCTTCACCGTCACATCTTTGACAATGATAGGGGCGGAGGGAGCCTTCTCGACCACTTTTTCCTTGCCCTTATCGACCTTGTGGCACTTAAGGTCATCAGGGATCAAGGTGAGGGCCCGGTTGTCTTGAGGCCTTTTTCGGAAGTCGGGGCCTGACTTTTTATGTTGCTTAGAGACGCCAGGGTTCTTGACCCTCCTCGCTCCTACCTCGGGGTGGCTTACTAATTTCTCTTTTCCTTCCTTCGGTACTTAGCTCTTTAGCCTGGCTCTAGGGCTTTAGCGCTTTCTGAATGAATACAATATCCAGTAATTCGAGGATCGATGTAATTGAGCTCGACGCATAAGCTCGTGTGCCAGAAATGTCTTTCCCTACTTACTAATCTACTGTTACTATCTGAAGCCTTTGTCGGGCACTCAGTCGGGAGTAGAGGGAGTCATACAGTAGGAGGGTATTCCTTTCTCTCCTGGCAACGTCAAGTCTCACTTTGCTCTCCTTATATGAAAGTCAATTATGACCAAAGAACGATCGTAAAGTAGTTCCTGGACCAGAAAAGTCAAAATGACTACTATATTATCTATTTCTCGATAGGACAATAGGCCATAACCCCTTACAAAGCTCAAAAGATAAGAGACCTAAACTCTGCGTATTGGGAGTAAGAAGTGTACAAACTTCTGTCTTGTGTCCCGTCCTGTCACGATTAGGGACGAATATCAGTTAGTTTACGTAAGTAATGTGAAAAAGGGCGCTTCCGACAGAGGTTACTGGGGAGAGTGGCCGAGTGGTCAAAAGCGACAGACTGTAAATCTGTTGAAGTTTTTCTATATAGGTTCGAATCCTACCTCTCCCACTTCTTTATTGTATTTCCGTCGGCTCTCCCTTGTTCTTTCTTGTTGAGCCTACTTTCTCCTGTTTCTGTAGTTGGACTACCAGTATGGAATCGCTCCTCCCTTTGCTAGCATCCTCTAATTCCGAACTTAATTTGAAAGCCATATTTCGACCCGGATGTTTTCGGGATGCCACGAATGAAAGAAATAAAGAAATTAAATAGTTGTAGGCTCCTCTTTCGGATTCTATAGTAGTAAACGACTGTAGTTCTGAGATTTCCTTCCCTGCCTTACTATTCCTAGTACTTTGACTTGAGTCACCATGGCTACATAGTCGTTCTCATTCTCACTATGACACTTTATCTTCTTTCAGTTTTTTTATTCATTCCGCATAATAGAAAAAGATAAGGAAGCAGCAGATGCACGAACGGAAGATGCAAGATCCGAGCAGGATTGAAGCACTACCCACTATTACTACCCTTGCTCCTATTCAAAGCTGCTTTAGACCTAGACCTCCTCCTATACCTTTAATAAACTGCCCCAAATCCGGCATCATCAAGAATCTGAAATGGCACTACAGATTTAAATGTCCCTGTATCAGAACTTCTTTTGGATTGGAAACGAAGGGATGGACTGATATTGCTTGTTCAAAGGACCCTTAAAGAGAAGCACAGTCCAATTCATTCCTCTGACCTCTGGATGCTAAGCTAAAGCTTCTCTCTTGTTCTCGCTCTTAATGTCCGATCCAATCCCAAACTAGACTTCTTGGCAACGACTATCTCAGTTGTCGCAGCAGCAGACCTCGACCCAGACCCGCCAGGAGAAGTAGCAGCAGATCCGCTAGCCGACTGTCCAGCCGCCTGCTTCTTCTTTATCTTGAAGCGCTTGAGTGCTTTAACTGAAACGAAACAAAAAAAAGTTAAAAGAAATAAAATATAAGATCAAAAGCCGACTTCACAGGAAATGCCGATGGCTTACGGAGGTCGATGAGGCGAGGAAGATCCTTGTAAGTAACAATTCGAGCATGATTGACCAATTCACTATCTCTTACTATACGACGGGCACTATAATTGTGCTTATTAAGCTCCTCTAAGAGCTTTTCGAAGTTTTCGGATGGATTCGTTTCCTTTGCTTCACTTTCATTGTTATCCAGTTATTTACATAAGGGTACACGCCGTCGGGAGGACGAATAAAAGCAAACTTCGACTTCTATTCCGTAATATTCGAGGAAAGGTCATCAAGGAAGGTAACGCCAGAGCAGCGAACCAAACAATGAGCGCCTTTATGGATTCGATAGCTATAGCAGTAGAAGAAAAATTCGGCCGAGAAAAGGCAAAGAACTATACGGGAAACGACAATAAAAGCTATCATGATGCAGAGAGCGTTTGGGGAAAACTGATTTTTTGGAACATTATACAAGTTACTAATCTCCAGGAGTTCGTCCTGAATAGTAAAACAGAGAGCGAAGACGACTTGGTTGATGAAAAAAGTGTGACAACCAGAAGAAGGGCGAGCAAAATCGTTCTCGGAGCCAGGGGCGACAAGCTCCCAATCAGAGGGAACCCCCACTAAACTTTCTAAATCCCTCGATCTGAGCTGCAGAGGCATAAGAGAAAAGATTCAGAACGGCCAACTTAGCCAAAAGACAAGCTATGGATACAACATTTTGAGAGTCGAGAGGAGCAATTATTGGTACAGATACATGACTTGTTCTATATACAGGAATATCTAATAACCTAATGGGAATACCTCGAGGAAATAAGTCGAGGCGGAGAGAACTTCCTCGAGGAGGACTTTTTGAGAGTTCTACCAAGCCACCTTCTAACAAGGCTTGGTCGTATTCTGCCCAGTCGACTTGCTGAGCAGAGGCGTGGGAAGAAGAGGAATGAGGGGAGATGTTGGCCATCCTATAACCCACTACTTCAACTGAGTCAGACGATTCGAGGCCCCTGTCAATCAGGTGATCGAGCATGTAGGGGGAAGAGTTGGATCGAGAAGATAAAAAAAAAAAGAGAAGAGAATTTAGGAGGAGGTTAGTAATCATAAAACATGGACAAGTAAAGTCGACTCGCAAAGACTAAGAGCATAGGAGAAAACACTAAGTGGTCATCCGACAAGAAATAATGGTATATCGACGTGAGTCGACTTGAGGAAAGAAGAGAAGCCAATAGGCTGATAGAAATCGACCCTACAAAGTCGAGAGAACTACATATTGGGAGTCGATGACCAACAAAGTAAAAACAGCAAATCCGAGCAAGATATGCGTGTAAGAGATCCAATACGAAACCTGTGGAAAAAGTTCAAAGAACATGAAGAACATAAAGGAACGCCAAATCCAAAAGCCCAGAAAAAATAAAAAAGGGAAAAAGTAACAGAGTTTAGGGATAAGTTAGAAGTGAACTTACTCATGATGACTTGACTGGTTGAGATTTGAAGAAAAACATGAAGTCGCTTGAGGAAAAGACCGCCGGTAAAGCTGAAGATTCCGAGATCGCCGGAAGATTGGAGAGAGTTTTTGTGGATTAAGAAATTTGGAAGCGTGAAAAGTGTTTCAGAAGGATGTTGAAATATATTTATATGAGATGATGATGGATGAGGACCGTTGGATCAACCAGAAGGCCAACGGTTCTGATGAAGCACGGAATTCGAAGAGCCGGCGGTTGAAGAGACGCGTGTCACTTCAGGGTTTTGAAATTTGAAATTCAAAAAGGAGTGTGTCAGAATTATCCAAAAAGAAAATGGTCGTAAGGGATGGAGACATTCCGACTAGATAATGAAGCGTGACATGGGTACAACAAATAAAAGCAGATGTGAAAACACAAGTCGAGCGAGCATAACACCTGACCATTAAATGTACTCTTAAGCAGTCGACATGTAACACCCCGCCTAGACTTACTAAAATCAGAGTAACTTTTTCGCGCTATAAATGGAAAGAGACTGATTTAATTTTCGAAAACTCATATTCATTTTTCGAAAATACTTTAACTTTAAGACGCGGGATGCTACTCAACTTTAATCTTTATCTTTAATCTTTATCTCTTTAATCTAAATGCATGCGACCAAGTGAAATCCATTCTAGAATTAAGGCCATGAATAATACCGGATTAAGCATGCATATTTTGAAAGTCTGACATAATCTGAAATCTGAAATAGTAGTCTGAAATCTGACATCTGAAACACAAGTCTAACATGCAGAAGCAAGTACAAGTTCAAAAGACACACAAGCATAAAATAGACATAGATAATTCAACATGTTCAAATACTATATGACATGTTTTAACAAAATGTCCTGAAGCTAGACAAACACCACATCTCTGCTCACGCTGCACGCGCTCCGTCACCTGAAAAAGAGGGTAGTGGGGAGGCGTGAGCACAAAGGAATCAACGGTGCTCCGCCGGAACCGGCACTGAATACTCAGCACAATTAATAACAAACTATGAAATCAACATATATATGAATAAACTGGTCTGACTATGGGACTAACGGTAAACCGGTACTCATGTGCACACTCTGGGGTCCCCTTCCACAGAAATCCAGGAAAGGCACTAATCACCCCATCTGGACGCTAGACTTAGGACGGGCCCTAATCACACACATCCAATTCATAACTGAAATACTGAAATATTGACCAAGACGGGATCACTCATCCGTCTCGGTCCTTCAATTCAAACACATATAGATCTCAGACATGGTAAATTATTAAAAGCGATCAAATACACAGTACGTGGTCCCCACCTGGAAAACGGTGAATGCGGATGCTGAAATATCTGAAATATGCTGTGTAGCAGGCAGAGGCTCGACTCTCCTCAAGCTACAAATTATGAGTGAAATATTCTAAGTACTAGGCTCAGAATAAAACTCAAATATTTAATATCTATTGTCTGGGTTCGCTCACTCTGCTTTAAAAATCATTTTAGGGATTTACGAGCTGATTTTGAAAATACTATCGTTGTTGAGGCATTCTAGAGTTCTCTGAAATATTTCTAAGTCTGGACTAAAATCTGACTGAAATCTAATCTATATTTCAATCTTAACGTCTATCTGGAATCTTAACTTTATCTGAAATATTAATTACATCTGAAATCCTAAATATATCTAAAATCTTAATCTGACCGCACCTGAAATTTATCTGACATTCTATTTGAAATATATTTCGAACAGTCCGGACTGACCGGACCAGTTCGACTGAACTGGACCGACGGCTCACTCGGAGCCGGTCGATCATCCGCTTGACTATGTGCAGCTCGGTTCGACCGTGGTTCGAGTTAGGCGGGGCAACTCGTGCCGGCACAAACTCGACTGACACGGCTTAGCCGATGCACGAGTTTAAAACGGTGCCACGGTCACTGACGCAGGGGCATGCTTGGACCACGGCTAACGGAATGACGCGTAGACGGCAAGTCTGATGGACTCGGTGCACGGGCACGCACTCGGGGGTTTGACTCGGACTCGGTGCACGGGCACGCACTCGGCGGCTCAGCTCCAACGGTCGGACGAGAGGCAATCACGGCCACGAGACGATGATACGCATTACGAATTACGATACGACGGTTAAAGATTATCTAGACGGTACTAGGGTTCAGACAATTATAATCGGATTCGGAAAAACACCCAGTTATCGGAACCGAATTAAACTAGGGTTCGATTCTCGAAGAATTTTAACTCATTTAAGGCCGATAATTAATATACACATTCTATGTGATTTATAATAAATCTATAATCCACAACTGCAGATAAAATCTCAATCAAACTAATATTTTATTTTTACGGCATTAATATCTAAAGTCCCGATTTTTATAACTAAGTCAAACAACATCCAAAATTTACGAAAAACGACACATAACATCCTCAATATATGTATGGTCCACGGTCAAAATATCAAGTCCAAATTCAACACCTAACTTAGTCAACTCACAATTGCTACGACCGATCAACGCATTTGACCGGCTCGTTTACCTATTAAACAATGTCCAAAAATTCTCAAATTTCAACCTAAGCCTCAAAACGACGCAACGAATTTTATGATATTTATTTCAACATTTTATCGCATTTGTTTAAAAAGTCGAACATATTAGCTTTAAGCCCGAAAATCCCGATTTATTCAAAATCGCTCAAATCACCCAATTCATTAATTTTATATCATCTCAAATATTTTATCTAAGCCATTGGAGACGAGATTAAGCTAATATACCTTAAATCGATCGAATCGGGTGGACCGAAAAATAGATCGGGTAAGAAAATAAGGAGATGGAGCAACTGGGTCGGTTTTAAGGACTTGGGTCGGATCTTGAGGCTTCAAGCTTGCTGAAAATGGCCCAAAACTGCTGCTGGGTGGATCTGGTTGGGCCTGGCGCAAGGTGGTTCATACCTGAGCTGGAAATCAAGCTTACCGGCACGGATTTGGCCGGAATGGAGGTTGACGGACGTGAACGACGTGCAAAGCTTGAGCTGGGACCGGAAAGAAGCTGTTGGTCGCGGACTGTGGGTTGGACGATGCATGGACGAGCTGGGTTGCACGCGTACGGGGTCGTGGGGTCAATGGGTCGTCGAAAAAAGGGAGCTTGAAGGTGGAGCTGCGAGCTTTTCCTGTGAGGAGGAGCTGGTTCGCGGGTTCACGTATGTTGGGCCGCTGCTGGTCGTGAACTGTTGCGAAATCGTCGGAAGAAATGGAGCTGGTGGCGGAAATCGTGGAAGCTCGATGGGGCTGAGCTTGGTCACTGGAAAAACGAGCGGGGGAGCTGTGGTGTGCTCGGGCTGAGGCTCGTCAGCCGGAGATTCGCCGGAAATGTCGGTCTTTTGAAAGCTCAAGCCATGGACAAGAAGAGATGGTGATAGCTTCTTTTTTCTTGGTGTTTTGAAAGTGGGTTTTTGATTTTAAGGCTAGATCTTGAAAAAGAGCTAAGACATCTTGTAGATTATGTACAAGATCTTGAAAAATGAGGATGAAATGTTTAGATCTTGAATTTTGCAAGGAAGATGATGATGAATAGTAAAAAAAAGAGGCTAGGGTTTTGATGTGTGTTGGGAGATGAGGGAACATCTATTTATAGATGAGGCAAGTGAGCTTAGGGTTTTCTCCCTTGTTGGGCCTAAAACCGGGCTTAACAATTAATAAAGCCGGGCTAAAAATGTGACTTGAATTGGGCTCGATATTTAAAATATCGCTTGGTCTTGAAAATTAATTCGACTACTCGAATTAAAAATGGCCGACTAAAATTATTTGGATTCTCTCGAAAATTAATTGGGCTTGAATAATCAAATTATTCGACAACCGCTCGCTTAAATGAAGTTTCGATTTTAATATCTAAAATTGAATAAATTTTTCATGGCTTAGACTTTAATACTAATTGTTTAATTTAATGCAAATAAATATAAATAATGCATCAAATTTAGAAACTTAATATTTATGGAAATATAGTCGAGCTCTATAAATAGTAATTAAAAATCTGGGCGTTACAATCTATCCTCCTTAAAATATTTCCGTCCTCGGAAATTCCAAAACTAATCATAAGTCCGACTCGACTATAAACTAGGAATCGAAAATACATAGTACTAATCAGAACTGGAAAATCAGGATAATGCTCCTCCTCTCGCTCCCACGTGGCCTCGGCCTCGCCGTGGCGAGTCCACTGGACTCGAACAAGCGCTACATCTCTGCTCCTCAGCTGCTGAACCTTTCGGTCCAGAATAGCAATCGGCTCCACCTCGTACGTCAGGTCCTGCCCGACGTCAAGCTCACTGTAACTCAACACGTGTGCTGGGTCATACACGTAATCCTTCAGCATCGAAACGTGGAAGACGTTGTGCACACCCGAAAGCTCGGGTGGCAACGCCAACCGGTATGCGGCCTCACCCACTCGCTCGAGGATCTCGAATGGGCCTAAGAAACGGGCCTGCAGCTTCCCCCTCTTCCCGAAGCGGACCACGCCTCTCAAAGGCGTGATCTTCAGGAATGCCTTATCTCCCTTCTCGAAGTGGATATCTCGTCTACGCTGGTTAGCGTAACGCTTCTGTCGATCCTGTGCCACCTTCATCCGCTCACGGATCAAGACGACCTTCTCCACCGTGTCCTCGATCAGCTTTGGACCGAGAACCTGCCGTTCGCCGACCTCATCCTAATAGAGGGGTGATCGGCACTTGCGACCGTACAACGCCTCGTACGGTGCCATCTTGATCGACGCCTGATAGCTGTTGTTGTACGCGAACTCAATCAACGGCAACAACTCCTCCCATGAACTACCACGGTCCAGAACACATGCTCGAAGCATGTCCTCAAGTGTCTGGATGGTCCGTTCCGACTGCCCGTCGGTCTGCGGGTGGAAAGCGGTACTGAACCTCAACTATGTCCCCACGGCCTCGCTGAGGCTCTTCCAGAACTGACTGGTAAAACGGGGATCTCGATCTGACACTATGACCTTGGCGACTCCATGAAGTCGCACTAACCCGCGGATATAGATACTCGCGAGCTGCTCCATGGACATCGTCATCCGCACGGGCAAGAAACGAGCCGACTTCGTCAGTCGGTCCACAACTACCCAAACCGCATCATGCTGCTCCCTCGATTTGGGTAGTCCCGAAACGAAATCCATGGTAAGCTCTTCCCACTTCCACAGTGGGATCTCCAAGGCTGCACTAAACCCGGTGGAAACTTGTGCTCGACTTTCACCTGCTGGCAAACGAAGCACTTCTTCACAAAATCAACAACATCTATCTTCATGCCCCTCCACCAAAACGACCCTTTCAGGTCGTGGTACATCTTGGTGCTGCCTGGGTGCGCCAAATAGGGTGCACTGTGAGCCTCGGTCAAGATCTCCTTCCTCAGGGCCTCGACATTCGGCACAACGAGCCTTCCCTTATACTCTAAGGCACCATCTGCGCCTCGGTAAAACCCCTCTACGCCCTCGGCAACAACCTTCGCCCATCATGGAACAGACGAACTCATCAACGGACTGATCTCTCCGAACTCGGTCTCGGAGCATGGGCCACACTCTCATCGACCGAACACCTCCTACTACAGGCATCGTAAGAAGTGACTCGACGACGTCTAACTGCATCCGAGCGAACTCTCGAAGGAGCTGACTCTGTTGGGTGATCATGCAAGTCAACTCGCCCCTCGCCTTTCGGCTAAGGGCATCAGCTACCACGTTCGCCTTCCCCGGATGATACTGAATGGTGCAATCATAATCCTTCACTAGCTTCAACCATCGCCCTTGGCGCATGTTGAGCTCCTTCTGCGTGAAGATATACTGCAGACTCTTGTGATCGGTGTAGATCTCACACCGACCACCATACAAATAATGCCTCCATATCTTGAGTGCGTGAACAACAGCCGCCAACTCAAGGTCGTGAGTCGGGTAGTTCTCATCGTGGGGCTTCAGCTGCCGCGAAGCGTATGCGACAACCTTGCCCTCCTTCATCAGCACGCACCCAAGTCCCTGCTTTGAAGCATCACTATAGATAGTGAAACTCCATGTAGGGTCCGGTATAGTCAGCACGGGCGCTGTAGTCAACCTCTCCTTGAGCTCCTGAAAGCTCGACTCACAGCGATGACTCCACTCAAACTTAGACCCTTTTCTTGTCAAACGTGTCAAGGGTAGGGCTATCTTTTAAAACCCTTCAATGAACCTCCTGTAGTAGCCTGCTAACCCGAGAAAACTCCGTATCTCAGTAACAGACCTCGGTGCTGACCAGTTCCTCACTGCCTCGATCTTTCCAAGATCGACCTCAATGCCCTCGGCCGTAACGATGTGACCGAGGAACGCCACTCGATCGAGCCAAAACTCGCACTTCGAGAACTTGGCGTACAGTCTCTCCCGTATAAGAGTCTCGAACACGATCCTCAAATGCTCCTCGTGCTGGGCTGCGCTCCTCGAGTAGACCAAAATGTCATCTATGAAGACGATGACAAACTGGTCCAAGAATGGGTGGAGTACACGGTTCATGAGATCCATGAACACCGCCGGCGCATTGGTCAAGCCGAACGGCATCACGACAAACTCATAGTGACCGTATTGAGTACGAAACGCGGTCTTAGCCACGTCAGAGTCCTTGATCTTCAGCTGGTGGTAGCCCGATCGCAAATCTATCCGGGAAAATACACGGGCGCCCCTCAGCTGGTCAAACAAATCCTCGATCTTGGGGAGTGGATACTTGTTCTTCACCGTCAACCGGTTCAAGTCCCGATAATCGATGCACATACGCAAGGTCCCGTCCTTCTTCTTCACGAAAAGGACAGATGCTCCCCAAGGAGAGACGCTCGGTCGAATGAAACCGAGACTCAAAAGCTCTTGAATCTGAGCCTTCAACTCCTGAAGCTCCTTCGGCGCCATACGATACGGCGCTTTCGACACTGGCCTGGCTCCAGGCACCAGGTCGATCGTGAACTCCACCTGACGACTAGGTGGTCCTCCCGGTAGCTGATCTGGAAAGACGTCCACGAAATCACGCACAATGGGTACATCTCCGGGCATCCGCTCCTCGTCTTTGCCATCGAAATGACTCGGGGTAGGGTCCTCGTCTTCGTCCCGAAGAACGTGATACGATCTCCCTCGGCTAAGTGTAGTGTCACCTCTCTATCACGACATCAAATGTATGCCTGATATCTCTCCAACCAATCCATGCCGAGAATGAGGTCAAAGTCCCTCATCTCGATCACGAACGCATCCACCTCTAAAGTTCTGCCACCAATACTCATACTAAGATCCTCGGCCAAGGAGCTCGTAACTATCTTCCTCCCCGAAGCTAGGCTGATCTCGAGGGGGTCGACGTCACTCACTCCTCGGACCCCTATGGCCTCTAGACACTTGGCCGAGATGAACGAATGTGTCGCCCCGGTGTCGAACAACGCAAAGATAGGCACATCACACAAAGAAATCATCCCGGACATGGTACCTGGCTGCTCGGTGGCCAGTGCCTGGTCAAGTGCGTAGACGCGTGCTAATGCTCCACGTGGCTGGTTCAGGGCCGGCTGACGCTGACCCTGCTGCCGCTGAACTCTGTCTGGGCAATCTCCCCTCAAGTGTCCGGGTCTACGACAGTGGAAACAAATGCCTCATCCCGCAAGACACTCACCGGTATGGTGGCGTCCACAGGTAGCGCAGGCTGGGGCAATCTGCTGAACTGGCTGTATGGCCTGAGCTGGGGCCTGATCTCTCTGTCGGACCCTCCTACCCTGCCGGTCCCTCCCCCTCCTCTTGTTTTGATGCTGTGCCTGCTGGGGAGGAGCCAGCTGCGGTGGGGCCTGCTGTGCTGGCTGTTGTGCAAGCTGCTGAGCCGGTGGCTGGTGAGCTGGCTGACGGGCGGCGCGAGTATGGATGGCCTCCAGTCGGAGACTCTCATCAATCTGCTGAGCCCTAGAAATGGTCTCAACAAAAGTCAGGGCGCCAAGGCCCGCGAGATAGTGGCGAATCTCCCCGCGAAGACCGCCCCTGAAGCGCCTCGCCCTCGTCTCCTCCGTATCAATCAAGTACGGCACGAAGAAGCCGAGGCGAGTGAAGTCCCTCTCATACTCGTTGACAGTCCTAGCACCCTGCTCTAGTGCTAAGAACTGCCTCTCCATCCTCTCTCTGTAGTGGGCCGGGTAATACTTCTCTCGGAGGAGCGCCTTCAGACCAGCCCAAGTGAGGCCCAGCTTCTCCCCGGGTCGCATCTCCCAGTACGAATGCCACCAGAGACCTGCATCCCATATCATCTGTAGCTGTGCACACATGATCCTGTGAGGCTTGGGACAGTCCATCACCTCAAAAATCATGTCAAGGCTGCACAGCCACTCATCGACCAGCCTCGGGTCTTCCTGCCCTCTGAACGTCGCAGGGTGGTACCCGCGGAACTGAAAAATTGAAAAGGCCTGGTCGTGCACTGGCGCGACCGGCGGGGGCGGTGGTGCATGCGGAGCTGGTTCGGGCGAGGCCCGTGCTCGGCGTGGAATCAGGGCTCGACGAGGAGGCATCTGATTGGTCAATGACAGGGATTAGCATGAAGTATTGAATATTTGACAGAGAATTAATTACTAAAGAAAGTTAACAGAAATTCTCAAAGTTAACTATCTCTGCTGAGATTCTAACTGAAGCAGTATAGCCAATTAATAAATAGCTACACTATACTTTAATAAGTTATCGAGTTCTGAAAACACCTAGCTTGGCTAGAGTTCCGGGTACACTAAAATCTTCTAAGTCCTTACTAGAGTTCTGACTAGAATTCTCAAATCTTAATCGAAGGATAGATCTAACGCCCCTGAAATAATCTGACTATAATTAAATATGCATTCGCAAATAAAAGCTGTACACGTGACGTACCTCGGAGTCGGCGTGGCGTTAGCGTGGTGCGGTCATATCTCACTAAAGTTTCAGTATACAGAACCACTAAGTGGCTCTGATACCAACTGTAACACCCCGCCTAGACTTACTAAAATCAGAGTAAATTTTTCGCGCTATAAATGGAAAGAGACTGATTTAATTTTCGAAAACTCATATTAATTTTTCGAGAATACTTTAACTTTAAGACGCGGGATGCTACTCAACTTTAATCTTTATCTTTAATCTTTATCTCTTTAATCTAAATGCATGCGACCAAGTGAAATCCATTCTAGAATTAAGGCCATGAATAATACCGGATTAAGCATGCATATTCTGAAAGTCTGACATAATCTGAAATCTGAAATAGTAGTCTGAAATCTGACATCTGAAACACAAGTCTAACATGCGGAAGCAAGTACAAGTTCAAAAGACACACAAGCATAAAACAGACATAGATAATTCAACATGTTCAAATACTATATGACATGTTTTCACAAAAATGTGCTGAAGCTGGACCAACACCACATATCTGCTCACGCTGCACGCGCTCCGTCACCTGAAAAAAAGGGTAGTGGGGAGGCATGAGCACAAAGGAATCAACGGTGCTCTGTCGGAACCGGCACTGAATACTCAACACAATTAATAACAAACTATGAAATCAACATATATATGAATAAACTGGTATGACTATAGGACTAACGGTAAACCGGTACTCATGTGCACACTCTGGGGGTCCCCTCCCACAGAAATCCAGGAAAGGCACTAATCACCCCATCTGGACGCTAGACTTAGGACGGGCCCTAATCACACACATCCAAGTCATAACTGAAATACTGAAATATTGACCAAGACGGGATCACTCATCCGTCTCGGTCCTTCAATTTAAACACATATAGATCTCAGACATGGTAAATTATTAAAAGCGATGAAATACACAGTACGTGGTCCCAACCTGGAAAACGGCAAATGCGGATGCTGAAATATCTGAAATATGCTGTGTAGCAGGCAGAGGCTCGACTCTCCTCAAGCTACAAATTATGAGTGAAATATTCTAAGTACTAGGCTCAGAATAAAACTCAAATCTTTAATATCTATTGTCTGGGTTCGCTCACTCTGCTTTAAAAATCATTTTAGGGATTTATGAGCTGATTTTGAAAATATTATCGTCGTTGAGGTATTCTAGAGTTCTCTTAAATATTTCTAAGTCTGGACTAAAATCTGACTGAAATCTAATCTATATCTGAATCTTAATGTCTATCTGGAATCTTAACTTTATCTGAAATATTAATTACATCTGAAATCCTAAATATATCTAAAATCTTAATCTGACCGCATCTGAAATTTATCTGACATTCTATTTGAAATATATTTCGAACAGTCCGGACTGACCGAACCAGTTCGACTGAACTAGACCGACGGCTCAGTCGGAGCCGGTCGATCATCCGCTTGACTATGTGCAGCTCGGTTCGACCGTGGTTCGAGTTAGGCGGGGCAACTCGTGCCGGCACGAACTCGACTGACACGGCTTAGCCGATGTACGAGTTTAAAACGGTGCCACGGTCACTGACGCAGGGGCGTGCTTGGACCACGGCCAACGGAACGACGCGTAGACGGTAAGTCGGATGGACTCAGTGCACGGGCACGCACTCGGGGGTTTGACTCGGACTCGGTGCACGGGCACGCACTCGGCGGCTCAGCTCCAACGGTCGGACGAGAGGCAATCACGGCCACGAGACGACGATACGCATTACGAATTACGATACGACGGTTAAAGATTATCTAGACGGTACTAGGGTTCAAACAATTATAATCGGATTCAGAAAAATACCCAGTTATCGGAACCGGATAAAACTAGGGTTCGATTCTCGAAGAATTTTAACTCATTTAAGGCCGATAATTAATATACACATTCTATGTGATTTATAATAAATCTATAATCCACAACTGCAGCTAAAATCTCAATCAAACTAATATTTTATTTTTACGGCATTAATATCTAAAGTCTCAATTTTTATAACTAAGTCAAACAACATCCAAAATTTACGAAAATCGACACATAATATCCTCAATATATGTATGGTCCACGGTCAAAATATCAAGTCCAAATTCAACACCTAACTTAGTCAACTCACAATTGCTACGACCGATCAACGCATTTGACCGGCTCGTTTACCTATTAAACAATGTCCGAAAATTCTTAAATTTCAACCTAAGCCTCAAAACGATGCAACGAATTTTATGATATTTATTTCAACATTTTATCGCATTTGTTTAAAAAGTCGAACATATTAGCTTTAAGCTCGAAAATCCCGATTTATTCAAAATCGCTCAAATCACCCAATTCATAAATTTTATATCATCTAAAATATTTTATCTAAGCCATTGGAGATGGGATTAAGCTAATATACCTTAAATCGATCGAATCGGGTGGACCGAAAAATAGATCGGGTAAGAAAATAAGGAGATGGAGCAACCGGGTCAGTTTTAAGGACTTGCGTCGGATCTTGAGGCTTCAAGCTTGCTGAAAATGGCCCAAAACTGCTGCTGGGTGGATCTGGTTGGGCCTGGCGCAAGGTGGTTCGAACCTGAGCTGGAAATCAAGCTTACCGGCACGAATTTGGCCGGAATGGAGGTTGACGGACGTGAACGACGTGCAAAGCTTGAGCTGGGACCAGAAAGAAGCTGTTGGTCGCGGACTGTGGGTTGGACGACGCGTGGACGAGCTGGGTTGCACGCGTACGGGGTCGTGGGGTCAATGGGTCGTCGAAAAGAGGGAGCTTGGAGGCGGAGCTGCGAGCTTTTCCGGCGAGGAGGAGCTGGTTCGCGGGTTCACGGACGCTAGGTGTTTATGGAATGTTGCAGGTCGGTCTAGTAATTAGCGTCCCGTTTGCTGGAGTAGTTTACAAAGAGATAAAGAGCCTTTGAGCATGATAACAACCGACTTGTTCACACCTGTATGAGACCAAGGGACCGATGTACATACCATACCCAGTCCGTTGGGCCGCTGCTGGTCGCGAACTGGTGCGAAATCGCCGGAAGAAATGGAGCTGGTGGCAGAAATGGTGGAAGCTCGACGGGGCTGAGCTTGGTCGCCGGAGAAACGAGCGAGGGAGCTGTGGGGTGCTCGGGCTGAGGCTCGTCATCTGGAGATTCGCCGGAAAATGGTCGGTTTTTTGAAAGCTCAAGCCATGGACAAGAAGAGATGGTGATAGCTTCTTTTTCTTGGTGTTTTGAAAGTGGGTTTTTGATTTTAAGGCTAGATCTTGAAAAAGAGCTAAGACATCTTGTAGATTATGTACAAGATCTTGAAAACTGAGGATGAAATGTTTAGATCTTGAATTTTGCAAGGAAGATGATGATGAATAGTAAAAAAAAAAGAGGCTAGGGTTTTGATGTGTGTTGGGAGATGAGGGAACATCTATTTATAGATGAGGCAAGTGAGCTTAGGGTTTTCTCCCTTTTTGGGCCTAAAACCGGGCTTAACAATTAATAAAGCCGGGCTAGAAATGTGACTTGAATTGGGCTCGATATTTAAAATATCGCTTAGTCTTGAAAATTAATTTGACTACTCGAATTAAAAATGACCGACTAAAATTATTTAGATTCTCTCGAAAATTAATTGGGCTTGAATAATCAAATTATCCGACAACCGCTCGCTTAAATGATGTTTCGATTTTAATATCTAAAATTGAATAAATTTTTCATGGCTTAGACTTTAATACTAATTGTTTAATTTAATGAAAATAAATATAAATAATGCATCAAATTTAGAAACTTAATATTTATGGAAATATAGTCGAGCTCCATAAATAGTAATTAAAAATCTGGGCGTTACACGACTGCTTAGAGTAATTTATGGGGGGGACTAGATGATATAGCCATATGAAGACATACCGGCCCAAAGATTCTATACTCGACTGGAAAATAGCCGACTCCGCCAACACATCGACATACCTCAGATGATGTGCTCAAGTCGACTTTTCCTGAAGTCGACCTTTGCTAAATAAAGGTTCGAGAAGGTAGCTCCCGTAAAGGTCGACCTACTGAGGTCGACTTTATCCAGTCGACTCCCTGGTAGTCGACGTTCATTTGAGAATTGGCAAGGGCATGACCTCCGAATAACTACAGCTTGAGTCGACTCATCGATACTTGACGTCGACTCCTCATATCTCGAGGCGTAAAGCATACAGTCGACTCCACATACTTGATACCTTCTTTAGAACCTCTTGTTCCCTTATGGATAAGAAGGAATCTAGAGATGACTCAGCAAAGAGGGGAGACGAATCGGCCAGGGCAATTTGGACCTTTTAGCTCCACCAACTTGGGGCATTTCGGGCATCTCAGGTAAACTTTCCCTCCTATATAAAGGAGAAGAGGTAGCCACAAAACCCTAACTCCCATTCATTCTATACTCTCATCGTCTGCTGCTGCTCTCTCCGAGCAACCTCTCCTCATCTCTCTCACATACTGACTTGATCGTCGGAGGCTCTATGCCAGAAACACTTCCAGCATTGAGTGTTTGTAGGTATTCTCGCGGTATAACAACGGTTTGAAGGTGATTCAGGAAGATCTGGTCTCGTTTCCACCAGTTCGCTCTAGATCTGAGAGCAGGCCCATCATTGTGGCGCCGTCTGTGGGGAGTTCTTGAGGGAATTAAGAGCTTTGCACCTAGCTCTGATCTGTCTCTAATGGCTGAGAAGGAAGGTTTGCAGAGGAACTTGAACGAGGAGTTTACGGGGGCTTGGACGGATAGGAGACCACAATCTCTCTCCGCCCCTAGACCTCCAGTGATGCAGGTGTTGGGATTACCACCGTATGGAGGACTTCCACCTCCGGGAGTGAATTTAGGTGGAGAAACGCCCATTACTCTGCCTGGAGTGAAGGTACCAGTGCTGACCGCAGCAGGAGCTAGTCAAAACCCCAATCCAAGTGGAGGAATAGGACTTAGCCGGCAAGGTTGATCACAGGGGGTTATCGCGGTGGTCGTGGAGGAAGAGGGTCTGGCAGAGCGCCCCGTCAGTGTATGCCACCATCGATGTACGGTAAGGACGATGACGAAGAGACACTGTTGGAGATCAACCCCTTCGGCTTCTGACAGGCACAACAAGACGACGACAGTTTCAGCAACCAACGATGGGAGGATATGTTTCACGTCGACATACCTGATTTTTATAGCGTCTTAGACGCGTCGGAGTACATGGATTTGATGGCTACAGCCGAGACCGTCGGTGCTTAGTGCTGGCTTTGGTTTGTCTGCTTGGGAAGAGCTTTTTTAGTTTAGTTGCTTTAAGTGTGTTTGTTTTTTTTATGTTTTAGGTGTTATGTTTTGTTGGGTTTGTGTCTTTTAGTTTGCTTTTTAGCCCGACTGGGAGCGGGTATTATCCTTTGTAGGATTCTTGATTCTCCATTATTGAAGTTGTTTGTCTCATTTTTGTTGCATTTTTCTATCGTTTTGCCTTTCTTTTTCCCCCATTTTAGGTCTTTTCATTGGTTTTTAGTCCATTTTATAGTTTGTTGCATGTTTTCTTTTATTTAAGAGTTTCTCTATGTTTTCGTTTGTATTCATCGATTTTCTTCATGTTTATGTCGTTTTCGGTATGCAAGTCAGGAGCTTCGAACTGATATAATTTCAAAGATATGTTGGTTGTGCTGGCCTAATTAACTAGTAGGGTTCGTTGGCGACGAGTAGGAAAACTTTGGCGCATGCACATGGAAGTTGTCAAAGGGTGTTCTGAAAATTGCCCGAGGACATATTTGTGGGACGCTGTACAAAACACATTTGAAGATTAGTATAGAAAGTCTCAATGTTGCAGAAGAGGCTTCCCAGGATCTATGGCACAAGAGACTCGGCCATATGAGTGAGAAAGGATTGACTACCCTGATGAAGAAGGATCTTATCAAGGTTGATAAGAGTGTGGCGATGGGTTCTTGCAGTCATTGCCTGTTCGACAAGCAGAATAGAGTCTCATTCAATACAAATTCAACAAAGAGATCAGAGTTGTTAAGCTTGGTACACTCTGATGTTTGCGGTCCCATGGAGGTTGAATCACTGGGTGGAAGCAGATATTTTCTGACTTTCATTGATGATGCTTCTCGAAAGGTGTGGGTATATTTCCTGAATACCAAGGACCAGGTGTTTGAGTACTTCAAGGAATTTCACGTCATGGTGGAACATCAAACAGGAAAGAAACTGAAATGTCTCCGATCTGATAATGGAGGCGAGTATACTTCCAAGGAGTTCGATGCATATTGCAGGACATATGGCATTCGACATGAGAAGTCAGTACCACGTACCCCTCAACACAACGGTGTTGCTGAAAGAATGAATCGAACTATCATGGAGCGTGTCCGAAGCATGATGAACATGGCTAAATTACCAAAGCCATTTTGGGGAGAAGCTGTCAAGACCGCATGTTATCTAATCAACCGATCACCTTCAGTTCCATTAAATTTTGAAGTTCCAGAGAGAATATGGACTGGTAAGGATCCGACATACTCACATCTTAGAGTATTTGGTTGTAGCATATGCACATGTATCCAAAGAGCTCGGGAAGAAGATCGATGCGAGGTCAATCCCATGCATTTTCATTGGTTATGGAGATGAAGAGTTTGGATACAGATTTTGGGATCCAAAGGAGAAAAAGGTGATCAGAAGTAGGGACGTTGTGTTCCAAGAAAATTTGACAATAGAAGATATCGAAAAGCCCAAGATGTCTCAGATGTCAAATGTGGGTGCTCAAGTTTCAGATGAAGCACCCGAATTGTTCCAGAGAAACAATGAAGATGATGTACCAGAAAAAGACGAGGAGACGGAGGAGAGTGCAGAGCAAGGGGAGCAACAACCCATCTTGCCAGAGCAAGGGGAGCCACAACCCATTTTGCCAGACACCAATGTTGGAAGTTCTTCTCAGATGGTTCTACCCACTCGTAGATCTGAACAGGGTCATATACCATCAAAAAGATACTCATCATCTGAATACCTTCTATTGACAGAAGATGGAGAACCAGAGAGTTTTCAAGAAGCCATATCTCATAAGGATAAAGAAAAATGGATGGCTGCGATGCAGGAAGAGTTAGATTCTCTGCAGAAAAATCAAACTTATGAGATAGTTGAACTTCTAGAAGGGAAAAAGGCTTTGAAAAACAAATGGGTGTTCAAGCTGAAGAAAGATGCAAATGGACAAGTGGTGAAACACAAAGCTCGATTAGTTGTCAAAGGCTTTCAACAGAAGAAAGGGATTGATTTTGACGAGATCTTTGCACCAGTTGTCAAGATGACCTCAATTCGAGTCATACTTGGCTTGGCAGCAAGTATGAATTTGGAGCTTGAACAGATGGATGTGAAGACAACTTTTCTTCACGGAGATTTGAATGAAGAAATCTATATGCAGCAGCCAGAAGGTTTTGAGGTTTCAAGTGAGAACCTCGTGTGCAAGCTATCTAAAAGCTTGTATGGTCTAAAGCAAGCACCAAGGCAGTGGAATAAATAGTTTGACTCATGCATGAAGAGTCAAGGTTACAAGAATACTACTGCAGATGAGTGTGTTTACATCAAGAGATACTCAAACAGGGGCTTTCATAGTTCTTCTATTGTACGTTGACGACATGTTGATCGTTAGGAATGATGTAGAGAAGATACGTCAGCTGAAGAAAGAACTTTCTAAGTCTTTTGATATGAAAGATTTAGGAAAGGCTCAACAGATTCTTGGGATGCAGATTACTCGAGACCGAGAGAACGGTAAGTTATGGCTATCTCAAGAGAAGTACATTGAACGAGTACTTGAAAGATTCAATATGAGTGATGCCAAACCAGTAAGTATTCCACTTGCGAATCATTTCAAGTTGAGCAAGAGATTATGTCCAACATCCAAGGAAGAGATGGGGGAGATGTCTGCAGTGCCATACTCTTCAGCAGTTGGAAGTCTGATGTATGCAATGGTGTGTACAAGGCCAGATATTGCTCATGCAGTGGGTGTAGTGAGTCGTTTTCTTTCAAACCCCGGGAAGGAGCATTGGGAGGCTGTCAAATGGATTCTCAGATACTTGAAGGGTACTTCTAAGTTATGTCTTTGTTATGGAGGAGCTGATCCAGTCTTGGAAGGATATACTGATGCTGATATGGCCGGAGATATTGATTGTCGAAAATCTACTTCGGGCTATGTCTACACTTTTGCAGGGGGAGCTATTTCTTGGCAATCAAGATTGCAGAAGTGTGTTGCTTTATCCACAACAGAAGTTGAATATATTGTTGTCGCTGAAGCTGGTAAAGAAATGTTGTGGCTAAAGCGCTATCTCCAAGAACTTGGGATTAAGCAGAAAGAGTACAAGGCATATTGTGATAGTCAAAGTGCTATTGACTTAAGCAAGAATTCTATGTATCATGCCCGCACAAAGCATATTGATGTTCGGTATCACTGGATACGCGAGAAGATTTATCAACAGCTGTTGAAACTAGTGAAGATCAATACGAAGGAGAATCCATCAGATATGTTAACAAAAGTGGTTACACTGGATAAGCTTAAGCTATGCAGAGACATAGTAGGAATGCTTGTTTGGAACTTGCATGGAAAGGGGAGAATTGAAGGTTCCATGCACATGCAATAAGCACACACATGAAGACTTCCATAAGCACACCAATGAAGATTTCTACCTCACCAACCATTCAAGTTCACACATATTTTTCTAAAATGGTGTGCTTAATTGTATCTATAAATAGGTTGCATATTTCATTCATTCAAATCATCCTAGAGAGTGATCAATCAACCTAGAGTGTTGAAACACAACCAAGAAAGAGTTGTGGAGTGTTTGAGAGTTTTTTGTTTAGAGTTTGTAAATCTCTTGTTTTTATTCTTGTGAGTAATAGAAACTTGTTTTTCTCTCAAATTATGCTTTTGATCTTGGGATGATACCACTACAGGGCGCTACAGCCGCTGTTGTGTTTCCACTATCTCCTTCTCCTCTCTTTAGTCAGAGGCCTTTTGTGGTGCCTCGGGTGACTCTGTGTGCAGAGGAGAGGGCTTGGAAAAAGGGCCAGGGCTGAAGTTTCGTGTGTGAGGTGCAGCCTGGGGAACGGGCCGAGGAACTTGGGCCGGCGACCTTGACCACCACCAAGCCGTGACTCACCGAGGGTGCTAGAAAAAAGGACGACCTGAGCCAGGAGACTTCATGTCTTCGTCTTCCG
>CACSLK010027831.1:7064557-7097398 GCA_902706635.1 Striga hermonthica | reverse complement strand
AGGTGGAGTAAGACAGAATACTCTTGATAGGGAGGTCACCTATATAAGTGTGAAGTGTGGGCCGCTTCAAATGTAAACACTTATGAATCCATTGTGTTGTCCATGGCCAAAGCGGACACAACGATAGAACGGAATGGAGTTAAAACTCTATTGTGTGAATGTCATTGTATCGGTGTACACTATGGAGGAATAGTTCAAGGCATTATGTCCACTAGGCCGCCAGTGCATCCGATGATGTTTACTAAGAAAGGTTCAAAGTCAAAAACTACCTTTTCTGATGCAATAGAGTTTAGTGAGAATTGAGCACAAGAGTCTGCATACGTGCATACATTCAATTTCCACTCATGTGGGGGATTGTTAAAATTGAGTGAAAATTGAACAAATTAATGTTGTGGGCCCCACTTACAATTATTTGTCAAATTGAATTGTACAATCTGATGATAAGTTAGTGGCCAATTATTTTATATCAATTGAAACCCATACATTGAAACCCATACCTTATCTTTTCACTCGATTTGCGTGAAGGCCATATTGCAATTGGTTGTTTTGCACCCACTTTGACTACTATATATATGTGTGTTCGGGCATAACAATAACACACAAGGAACACACAGAAAAAAAAAGAGGGAAAGAATAGAAGTGGAAGAAAAGATAAATTTATGTCCAAATATCAGATATAAAAATATCAAAAGAGAGAAACAAGTGATATTTTTATTTGTTTTATGATATTTCTTTTATAGTTAAGTGCTCAATTCTTGACTCCGTTCCCGTTCGCTGGAGCTCGTAAATCTGGTGTGCTACAGATTTAGAGACGTTTGCCGTTGTATTTTTTGGGAAAGTTACGCCTGAACCGTTAGCTGCCACACGGGGCGTATTCTTCTTGCGGAAAGAGTTTTACTCGCCTCGGCTACAATCTTTCCGTTTTTCAGTTGTAATTTATTTTTCAGTTCAATTGTAATTTTCTATTTTTAGATTATTTGTAAGAACTGAAAATACATATCAGTTCGTAGGATTCCCGTGTAATTTTACACAAAAATTTCCAACAATTTTACCCCTTTATTTTGCTATTAATCACCACTGTATCTTTGTTTCGTTTGTAGCTCAAACCAGGCGTCTAAAGAGAGTGTTGGGATCAGTCTGAGACTTCATAGAGCGACCTGTAGTATCCTGAAGACGAGCAGCATCCCCAAAAGGACAAGAAGACTTGCATGCAGACAGACGGGGCCCAAAAGAGAGCTTCTGCTATTGATGCATCACGCGGTGAACTGTTGGATGACCATATAAAGAATACTAATAAGAAGATATGTAAATATTTATAACCAAAATTCAATTTTTCCATGTTTTTTGAATTATATAACCTATAAAATATATACATATTTTTACTCAATGTCAAATCTATATGTGTCCAGTATAAGTATGTACATGACTTCATTGAAGTGTTGAGGTGTCAAAAACCAATGAACAAAAGTAGTATTACATAAGAAATAATAAAATATTTCATTATGTTAGCTGATTTTTACTGGTTTGAATTATTGTTCCACAAAGAATTATTATTTTTGTATTATTTGATTTATTTTAAAGTAAGTCATATAAAAATATATTTTTTAAAAATAATATTTTTATATAATTCTCAAATTTTTAAATTTATTGGTAAAAACTGTCAATTAATAAATTTGAAAATAAATCAATTGTATATAATAAATCAATTGTAGAGTAATGAATACTACCGTGCCAGATGTAGCGCGATATTGTTCATAACTCCAGAGTAGCACAGAAATGTAGTGCATCATTGGAGAACAATTTTGTCTCTACTATAGCGTAATACGCTAGAGTAGCGCAACATTAGATCTGCTTTTAGGTATTTAGACTAAAATTGACAGCATTGAAGTATTTCTCAACCATAATAAAACATGTTGAAGTACCCGTTAAGTTCTTTGGCAAACTTAATTATAATTAGAAAGAAATGGGTGAAGATAATTAGAAGAAGATTGAAATGCATATGCAGCAAATGGTCCTTTGGACAAACTAGGACCACTTTCTATTGGGAGTGGGCATTTTCTTTACCAAACCACACACAACCATTATCTTCAAAACTAATCCACATATACCTTAAACTATGTACATATTGCTTAAAGCCAATATTATTAGTCTTATTAAGCAACATCCCTAATCATTGTAATTTAAGAAAGCGAGAGTTGTAAAACACTACAAGAGAATACTTCAATTCCAACGAAAAATTTCAACGGCAAAAATTTTCCGTTGGAAATTTCAATGATTATTCCGACAAACTTAATTTTATGTTAGAATAAGTGTTGGATGGTTGAGGAATTCCAACGGATTTTTTCCGTTTGAATAGTTGTAGGAATTTATTTCCATAGGATTTTCCATTGGATTTTAGCTATTTCAACGGCTGTTTTTCCTACGAATTTTTATGCGTAGGAATATCTGTTGGAATAGCTATTCCAACAGAAAATATAAAGAATTCCAATAGAAATTTTCGTTGGAATGTAAGAGTTTTTGTAGTAGTGAAAGTTGTGATTTGACCCTTTCAGTGATGATATTAAGGAATAAAAAAGGTTGTGTGTAAATAGTTATCACAAAGGCAAAACAATGTTAAAAAATGTTTATTATCTCACACGTGTGGCCGTGGACCATGTATGGACAATTTCTTAAGTTCATCATGTGGTTATACTTAACCGTATTTAAATACCGCACTGGTAATCATACCAAACGAGTCAACGATACGCGGTTCAATCGATTTTACAGTATATTTTACCGGTTTCAATAAATATTAAATTAATTTGTTATTATAATATAAATAGTGTACAAAAGTAACTTTAATTTATACTAAAATTAATTAACATCTAATAACAATGTGAACATATTAATGTTAAATGTAGAACTTTCAATTTATATAAATTAATGAAAATATATTGAAAAATATTTTTTTTAAAAAAATTGGCATAAACCGATACTTTGACCTGTATTTTGGCTGGTATTTGCTGGTAGAACCGATATTTTTCGATATGAAACCGGTATTTTGGCGAAAACGGTTTTGAGTGAATTGTACCGGTCGAACCACCAGTATTCGATATTACTGGTAATACAAATCGGTACGGTACTGTATTTAAAACATTGCTACTTAATTGATGTATGCCTAAATTTTATAGGTCATAAAATCCATCTAATAATTGTTTTTTTTTTCTTCAAAGTTATTTTATATATCATTGATTTAAGTCGAATGATTTGCTATGCATTTTTTTTTTTTTTTTGTGATTTCTTATGTTTTGTTATATAAAATTATTTGATTTACTTGGACTGCATAAGTACTTATATAGCACCCCTACCAACTCGGTAGACCAATTAGAACTACTAGCTCGAGCCTACCGGCCCGTGATAGTTTTTAGCTCGATGATAAGGTTTTACTTGTACCAGGGAGCTGAATATGAAAACTGGAGGTACAAAGTAGCCTTTGGTCATCTAGGCTCGTTTAGGAGCTCTTTCTACGTAGGGGTTGTCACGACCTGAAGGTCATAGCAAAGGTCACTTGAATGACATAATTGAATGCTTGATTGTAGGGTCATGAAGTTGATGCGCCGATCTAAGAACCTACAGAATCCTACAAATTAGGGAAACAAATTTCAATCCACACAGAAAATCTATCTCGTCGAGGGTTAGAAGATCTCAGAGACGTGTTTTACTAGAAAACACGATATTGGCAAGATCTTTTTTCTAGTAATAAAGTTGTGTGGATTAGAAGACAACCTCCATATAAAATGAGGTTACCAGATTCCTTTTATTTTTGTCAGATATTACGTATTCCGATTTATAACAATAATTCTGACTTGGGCGCTCTGAATTTACCACCGTGAACCCTCCCGACATATTTTGCAGGTCAACAAAACTCGAATTCGAAGGTGGATCATGACGTAACTGATCTACAAGTCGGTCTGGAGTAACTTGCGTGTCTTGCATAGCATTGACCTTTCTAACTTATTGTAAGAAAACCATCGCTCATTTAAAAGTAACACATTATATTAAATATTTAACATTCAATAATGCAACTGAACAATCAGTTGAATGTTTCTTAGAAAATATTTATGTTAATGTATACACATTCACCAACAGAAAAATAAAAGAACTGAGTAATAATGAACCTTCAAGAAAGCCAACCACCACCATATTGAACAATTAAGAACATCTCATAAAGATCTATCAGTATTGTTTTAAGAGGCTATGGAACCAAGCTTTTCAAAATCGAGATTCTACGTAGAATCGTTTTGGGTGCAGAATCGGAATCATAGAATCGGAATCGTAAAATCGTGAGACTCTCCTCAAAACGTCTAAAATTAATTATTTTAACAGGTTTTAGGTAATCATCAAGAATATGTATCAAAATTCTAAAAAAACCACCACTTGTTTTTCAAAATATAAATGTTCAAATTTTAACACTCTGCGCGTTCAAAGTTAACACTTACAAATACATAGACAAATTAGAGAATCCAATATTCAATATCACCAAAGTCCAAAAGGCAAACATACTAGTGAATAGTGAAATAACATAATTTCACACTTCAAAGTTCAAACTACTAGTGAAATAACATACTAGTAAAACAAAAAAAACACAAGTTCAAATTATAATTTGCAACCAAACTAATCACCATCACCATCACCATCACCATCACCATCACCATCACTGCTCGGACGAAGAAAACGTAGGCGTCGAGGCCGAGCCATTTTAACGACGGAGACTCGGAGTTCGGACTGTGGGAGACTACAACCGTGTGAACTGTGGAGGATTGGAGGCCGAAGAAGAAGTAGAGATGGATTTGAGTTTAACGTCGGAGACTTGGAGTACGACGGTCGGCCGGTGAGGGATGGAGGTGAAGAAGTTGCGCGACGAAAGACGGGAAAAGCATATTAGGGATTAGGATTTTAGGATTTTTTGGGTTTTTATTAATTTTTTTTTAATTAATTTGGTTTGTATTGGGCCAAGGGAAGAGAATCTTTATGCTTCTTTGGGCCAATTTGTGTAAAAAAAACTTAAAAAAAAAAAAAAAACAGCCCAAGTGCCAAAACGCAGCCCAATTTAAAATCTAATTCTAGTACATTAATTTCAATTTTGCATAGAATCGGTCCGATTTTACGATTTTGACCGATTCTACCGATTCTGTAGCGACTCTACAGTCCTTTGCGATTTTGAGCGACTTAGAATCGATTTTGTGAGTTTGAGTCGTAGAATCGGTGTTTCTACGACTCAAAGTCGCGATTTTGATAACCTTGTATAGAACATTCAGTTGAACATAATTAATATCTTCTACTATACACAATGGTATGAGTATAATTTTTTTTTTAGACGATAGGGATTTTATGAAACAAACAAAAGTGAGAACAAAAAAACAACACAAAGCTCAAAGATACAACCAAAAGAAAATAAAATGGGAGGACATATTCAAATATCGCCAGGCCCTGTGCAGCACGCTCACGCGCATCCAGGCATCGCGCTGCCTTCCCAAGCCCCTCGTTTGTCGCACATCTCATGAGCTGTTTGACTCGCGCCCCGCGATATTAACATAAACTGACATCATCCCAGCGTTCTCTCCCTGCGCCATACGTCCGTCCCGCAACTGGTTAGACCCGCGCCCTGCGACCGCAACAACATCCCAGTGCTGCCAGACACGCGACCAGCAACCACTACCGCAACCAGCAACCTCCCAAACCCGCAGCCCGCATGTCGGCCTGACCTGTTTTTGGCATTTTAATTTTGCGGGCTGTTTTTCAAGCTCTATTATTGGGATGTATTCCCAGACTTAATGAATCATCTCCAGACTTGTTTTTCCTTGATTTTTCTCTCTAGAACTTGAAATTCACCTTGATTATTGCTCTATTTTTTTATTAAGTTTGTACGTTGGATTCAACATTTTTTTATCGTTAAAAATAAATTTATATATCAAAATTGGAGTACAAATGACCGAAAGTCGGCATACAAAAATACAATGGGCAGCCACAAGCTCGGCTCCTCACTCGCAAATGGACGGTCTAAGACAACCACATGTCGGTTGTTAACTCAAGACTCTAATAAGACATAAAGTACCAAAACACTAATGCTACACGACGCTATGCTCAGCTCGACTCCCTCCGCGGCCAAGGCTTCGTTGGACATGCTTTTGCCGTTACTCTCAATCTCCCAATGCAAGAGATAAATCTATCATAGCTCAAGGAATTTCCTCTCAAACTCGGCAAGTACATTTGGATACACCGCAAATATTGTACGATAAATATGTGTTTTAATCTTACGTATCACAAGGCTCGTAGGTTGAGATTAGTTTTCAAAAACTAACTTATTTCTTGCATTCCAAATGAAGTAAACGGTTGCCGCGAGCACCGCTTTCTTTAATTTGTTTTACCAACTAGACCCTCTAGCCTCCTTCTTGGTCCATTTAAGGGCCCCTTTAAGAGTCGATGGCCTATGACGTTGGATTCAACATTTGATCTCTTTATCAATTGTAAGTTTTTCTTTTCATCTAATCCATGAAAATGAATACTTAAGTTGTTGTGAATGTCTTTGTTGAATTCAATATGAGTGGCTAATTCCTTTTGCTAGGATATGGGATAATGTTTTGGATTTGATTGTAATTATCGTGCTTGTTGATCATTCAATTTACGCGAGTTGATTTTAAAAGAGTTTTGAATTATCATGCTTGAATGTTAAATGTTGTTGATGAGTGAAACTTCAACATGCAATTGATTTTCAATTGGATATGATTCATTTGGGTTTGATGTTGTTATTTCTAATAGATTAGTCAGTTAACCACCTTCTAGTCTAAATTCATCAACTCTTAGAACCAAAAGGGGAGGAGTTGATCGATCTAGAGTCGTATAAATTAAGATTGTTTGTAACTGTATTGTCTGTGTGTTAAACGACTCGTTAATCGTCGTTCATGTTTATTCTCTTGTTACAAAAAGTTCTGAAAATGGATATTTGAACTAGTGAGTTATTCTCTTGATGATCACTTGCCCGTCAATTGTGTTTCAAACCAAAACAATTTTTTCCGACACCCTAGCTTCATTATCATTGTTGGTTCTTTGTTTTTTAGTTAAATTCTGAAATTTACGTTGTTAAATAAAATTAAACCTTCTTGAATAGAGTGTTTAATAATTATTTTCTCTTTTGTGATTGAATATAGATATTGCCTATGTGTTAAACGACTCTTTAATCCTTCGATTGATTTTCATATCCTTCTTTGTCAAGAGCCACCACTGACAAAAGATTCAGCCTAAGATCTGGCACATGCCTGACATCCTTCAACAAGATTGTACTCCCGGTTCCTGTCATTGCCTGGATATCACCAATTCTGGCAATTTGAGAGGAGCTGGAATTTCCCATCTTCACCGATCCAAAGTCTTCAGCTTGGTATGTGGTGAAGTATTTCCTGTTGGGAGTAACGTGATAGGATGCTGCAGTATCTACCACCCATTCCATGTCTTCTCTTGAGACATGAAGACACGTCTCACCATGGTTAGAGCAATATGCTACATCACCTGAGACAATGATAAACGTTTCACCACTCTTGCCCTTGTTCTTCTGCTGAGAACTATTCTTCGGCTGAGAATTGCTCTTGCCCTGCTCCTCGAGCCATTTATAGCAATTCTTCTTCATATGACCTTCTAGACCACAATGATAGCACACATGTGATCTTCGATCATCTGATTGCCTCCCCTTCCTTCTACCCCTGCTCTTCCCTCTACCGCTTCTTTGTTGCTTGCCTTGTCGTCTTCCTCGATTCTCCATCACAAGGGCATGGGTCTGATCTGTGCCCATGTCTTTCCTTCTTGCCTCTTCATTGAATAAGGCATCCTTGACAACGGACATAGAAAGTTTGCCGTTTGAGGCTGAGTTGCTGAGAGTAACAACGAGTGTTTCCCAGCTATCAGGAAGGGAACTAAGAAGTAGCAGAGATTGCATTTCATCTCCAAGCGGCATCTCCACACAAGATAACTGATTTACCAGGCTCTGGAACTCACTGGTATGCTCGGCAACAGAAGTTTCACTTTTCAACTTCATATTGACTAAGCGCCTCATCAATAAGGCCTTATTCCGAGCGGTCTTGGCTTGGTACATGTCCTCCAGCTTCCTCCAAAGGACATATGCGTCGGTTTCTTGTGCAACATGATGGAAGACACTATGATCAATCCATTGTCGGATTTGACCAATAGTTTTTCTGTTGATTTTCTTCCATTCTAACGCCTTGGACGGATCAGGGTTAATACCCTGCAGCTCTATTGGGTCAAAGAGCTCTTTACAGCTGTGGAAATCTTCCATCCGAGGTTTCCACAGCGTATAGTTGGTAGCCGTGAGCATAATCATAGCTCCAGAAGATGAATTTGACTCTTCCATGGCCATTTTACACCTTCAATGATCTGTTTGGGACAAATCAGAGCTGAATATTAAAAAATAGATAGCACCGTTGCGTCCGGAACAGTCGAAAATGGGGGGGGGGGAGTTTTTTTTTTATGACGTGGCAGTCAACCGATGACGTAGCGTTGACTTACTGATGTGGCAGCTGACTGGAGTGCTGACCTGGCGGCTGACTGGGCTGCTGATGTGGCAGCTCACTGGGCTGCTGACTGGGCCTCCTTGCTGATGTGGCGATGACGTGTCAGATGACGTGGCGACACATCATCATCTTCAACCTCACGATTTTTTTTTTTTTTTTCAGAACTTGCGGAGGCTTTTCGGGGCAGCTCCGGTGTCCGTTTTTCGCCCGTAAGATATCACCGCGACCCTCTCGACGAGATGAATCTAACGGTGTCCTCGAAATTGAGTTTCGAGCACAACTCAGAAATTCGAAATTTCTACAGAAGCTCGGAAAAATTCAAAAATAAGCTCGAAAGCTTCAAACCAAGCTCTGGTACCACTTGTTGTGGTATCATCCCAAGATCAAAAGCATAATTTGAGAGAAAAACAAGTTTCTATTACTCACAAGAATAAAAACATGAGATTTACAAACTCTAAACAAAAAACTCTCGAACACTCCACAACTCTTTCTTGGTTGTGTTTCAACACTCTCTAGGTTGATTGATCACTCTCTAGGATGATTTGAATGAATGAAATATGCAACCTATTTATAGATACAATTAAGCACACCATTTTAGAAAAATATGTGTGAACTTGAATGGTTGGTGAGGTAGAAATCTTCATTGGTGTGCTTATGGAAGTCTTCATGTGTGTGCTTATTGCATGTGCATGGAACCTTCACGCCCTCTTACTTAACTATGAAAATCTAAGTTTTTCTTACTTATAATGATTTTTCAAGGACGACTTGTCAAATAAGGCACTACATCTAAATATTTTCTTCTAAACGCGCAAGAATTGCTTAATCTTGAAACTTAACTCGAATAACTTGCTCAACTAACTGTGGGAATTTAACTTCTCAATTTTCAATACTCAACATGCTCAAAAACCATTTTTTTTAATAAAAGTTAAAAAAAATAATAAAGCATCTCAAATATCAATGTCAAGTGTACCAAAACAACGATTTAGTAAGGGGTTTATATGATAATCACGAGTGGTTTGGACATAAATCATGCAAGAAAAACTCAACAGTGGCCCTGGTCCGAGGTGGACCGAGGTGAAAAGCCTTTGTGGGCTGTTGCGTGTTGCATTGTGAATCTTGAATTTTTGGGTCCGGAATCGAATCCCGTAAAAATATCACTAGCTGGCTATTTATAGTAACTTTTTGATAAATACGTTGGGATCCGTGTATTACTTTTTAGAAAAGGCTATTTTAATGGGCGGACGAATCAGTGGGCCCTACGTGAATGATGATGAATCTCGTAGATTGTGATGGGGGCGCGTAGGCGCCTTGTCACCTGCTTTCGGAGATGAGGACTTCGGTTCATATTGACCTCGGTTTGGGATGACCTCGGCGGGTATGTATCACTTCGGTCTTCTAAGGTCGTACTTGTTTATTGTGTGAACCGGGATGACTTTGAATTACTTTGGTGCTTGAGTCAACTTTACTTATAATGCTGTTAAGATTCTTAATTGTACTTTACCGAGTCGGATGATAACAGAGAGGCCCCCAATATCGGCGGGCATACGGAGTGATGGCCATCGATATTGCCAAACACCCAGAGGCTTTGAATCGGTAAGAATTTGTCACCTGGGTATTCTTTGTCTTCGGTTTTCCGATGTCACTGAAATAACCGGAGTGGATCGTCGGTTCTGAAGTGGAGACTAGTTCACGAGGTGGAAGCACTTAATAAAATTTGGGCAAATCACGGATGGTTATGAAGGATACTTGAAAAGACTCAACGGTCGAACGTAGTAAATGCATAGTCTGAAGAGTCGCGCCGTTATGGCTTTATAATACAGTAACGGCTACTTTAATAAAATAATGACCACTTGGTTGCACCGTTTGAGAAAGAAGAGTCGTGTCACTTACACGTGCCGTCGATTGAGAATGGCAACGGTCCGAAATTAGGGCTATAAATATGGCAGTGGGATCTCTGATAAACTTTTCTTCACTTTCGCTTTCATTCTTGAGTTCTTGTAACTATTGATTCTTCTGTCGAATAATCCTTGCAAATTTGAGAGTTACCCCTTGTGCGATTCTTTGTGCGCCGTTTGCTCGTTGATTCTTTGGTAAGTTTAACCTTCAATTTTTACTCGTTTCTTTATTACGCATTTTTTCCTATTGTGTTGTCAATAGCGTCGAAGGGAAAGGGTAAGGCGGTGGCGAGTTCTTCTAGTACCGAGTCGGTTCCGTTGGAAGTATATCACGACTCAGAATTGGTTGAATTAGCGTTTGAATATCATCGATAGGATCCGATGTTAGTGAGGCATTTAGATATCACACCCAATGATGAAGATGGCGACTGTGTGGTGGAAGAAAACGCTGCCGTCCTTGAAGTGCCTCATTGGAGGAGGCCGGTGAGAAGATAGCCTGATCCTGCGATTGATTTCGATGGCGAGCCGAGTATTCTGACCGATGCTGATGTGGTAATGCTGCGAGAACAAGTGCGGATTCCACCTTCAGTGAAGATTTTCGCCCCTTACCCCGGGGAGAGAATAACAAGTCCTCCTCCGGGTTGTGTTGGAGTTTTTGCTGAAAGTTTGAGGTCGGGGTTAAGATTCCCTTTACCGAATTTGATCACGGAATACCTCCGGAGTTGGGGGTTACCGCTGTGCCAGATTACCCCTAACAGTTGGAAAAAGATAATCAGTTTGATGGTGCTGTTACACGAGCAGGGCGAGGGGTTACCATCGTGTGAAGAAATGAGGAACATCTTCGCATTTAAAAAGAGTCCGAGGAGACATGTTGCGGAGTCTTCGTGTTGTTTCTTTGCCGGAGCGAAACCACAACATGGCTTAAAAGTCGGTTAGATAATAACCGATATCCCAGAAACTCTCCACGGATTCCAGGAAGAGTGGTTGTGGATTGGGGGAGAGTGGCAATCCGAGAGCTTTTTCCATGAACCTCGGATTGACGGGATGACGATTCCGATGTTAATTCATTCCGGAGCAAGTGAGTTTATTTTGTTTTTTTTTTCAATTCGGGTATATCTTTCTGATTTTGGTTTTGTTCTGTGTACTAACAGGTCAGAACTTTTACCTTTGTAGAAAAAGAGACTAAACAAAAAGAGCCGAGGCTCAGTCCGGAGTTCGGTGGGAAGTTTATTACACTTGCCGACTTGGACAAGGAGGTACGAAATGGTGAGTAGAATACTTTTGTATCTTCATCCGTACTGCATTATATGTGAAGCAGCTGACTATAACTTTGATTCATTTATTGTTTTGTTTAATGTAGTATACTATCCGCTCCTCGGATTTTTGGGTTACTGCTCTGTTAAGGAAGCTAAGGATTTCAGGCGCAAATATCCGAATAGGGATCTGCAATCCAAATTTGGTAAAAGCCGAGATCTGCGACTGACTAACGCCATGAGGAGGGATCTAGTTCGCGCTTTGGTGAAGAGGACAGCTAGTCAGAAGAATGCCAGCAAAAAATCGACCGAGGTGGGGTCGAGTGCGACCTCGGCTGCTGTTCTGGAGAGCCCGAAGTCTCGGAAAAAGGTGACAACTACCGAGGTGCCGCTAGTTGTGAATGCGGCTGCGATCAACCAAGCGGAGCCTGAGCCCAATCTGGTTGGAACCGAGGTGGCTGTAGTTGAGCTACCGCACTCCGAAGTACGTGGAGATGAACCGGAGAAACTACCGTCTCCTTCGAAGTCGGTGGAGTCTACTGAGCTGGAGAGAAGGAAGGAAAGAAAGCTGGTGAAAATGTCCGATGTGGGGGCCTCTTCCGGGGCAGAGAAGAGGTCGAAGAAAAAACACGACTCCGGTCGCAGGTCTGCTGAGAGGAGGATTGAGGAGTCGCCCTTGTTCGAGAAATCCTTCTTATCAATCGATGAAGAGAGGGCAGCCAAGGTGAAAGTGCCTGAAGGTGTCGTGGAGGAGTGGTTCACCACGTTTCAATCTGTTAAGTCTCCGCATATGTCCTCGAGAATTGACATGCCTGAGAACGCAAAAAGTGCAGCAAGGGTGCCTTTGATGGTATGGGACCCGAAATCCGAAGTGGGAGTTTCTTCCCTATCAAGCGTTGATAAGTTGAGCTATGCTAAGGCATGTTTGGGCCGAGCTTTAGTCAGTCTCGTCGCTGCGGAAGATGATCATAGCCGGATCGCGGCTCAGTTGGATGGGAAGAAGGACACTATTGCCGCCCGAGATGCCATGATTGCCTCGTTGAAGGAGGAGTCGGCTAAGGTGGAGGCCGACATGAAAGGCAAAATCTCTGAACAAGTTGCGCAGTTGGAAGTGGCGCAGGCTGAAATCTCGGCATTGTCCGAGGAGAAAAAAACCTTTGAGGCCGAGGTAGCTGATCTTAAGGCGCGCCTGGCCTTTGCCGAGCAACACTCCAAGGCGTTAGAGGCCAAGTTTGAGGAGACAGAGATATTGCTGTCAGATGAGAAAGCTAAGCATGAGGCAACTCGCAAAGAGTGCACCGAGGTCCGCGAGCTGGTGGGTCGGCAGCGGGATGCCCATCAAGCCGAGATGGCGAAGTTTGAAAAAGAGAAATCCTCTTATGGTGAGACCATGTACGAGATCGGTTTTCAAGCTGGGAAAGTGACAGTTGCGGCTATGGAACCGAAGTCCGGTGATGAGGCCGAGGTTGAAGTTGCTGACGCCGGTGGGGATGATGAGGTCGATGGGCCTGACCTCGAGATCGAGATGAACACTTGTTTGAATCTCCGGTGGGTCATTGAGCGTTACGATGCGTGTTATTATGATATCGACGATATTCGTTTATTCTTATTTCGTAAACTCGCAAAGTATGGCTTTGACACCGAAATAAAGGGGATGCACGAGGAGGCCGACGAAGATGAGCGGGAATTTTGCTTTTGGATGCTCCGCCGATCTGAAGAGATGGCTGCTAACCCCGACTTGCCGCCACTTTTCGAGGATAGAGCTGCTCTCCTCCGCCGTGCTTATGTCAATATGATCTTGGAGAAAGAGAAGGAGAAGAGGAAGGAGCCGGCCGACGTGTATCTTTCAACTCTGGCCGATGTGGAGACTGAACAATATTTTGATGATATGACTCCGGAGCAGATCCAAAGCAGGGTCAAGGCCTACATTTAGGAAAAAGCTAAATCGACCGACAAGGAGGTCGAGATCGTCAAGGTGGTCACCCCGACCGAGGACGCATCTGATGCAGTTCAAGACTCGCGCAATGAGTTTGTCCCAGTGTCGGATGTGGCCATTGAGACTGCGGCTAAGGCGAAGGAAGCGACGGTCCAGGAGCGTTTGTCTGCCGGAGTGGACGTCGGAGAACAAAGTGATGCCGGTCGGGATGTTGAGGAGAAGGACGATGCTGCTTGAAGTCCTTGAACATTTATGATTTTATACTTCTAGTTTTCTCGAGTTATAATATGTAATCGGGGCGCCAGTATGTTGGCATCCTTAGTAGGAAATATATCAATATGTTTTTAAGTAATCGGGGATGTCAGATTGTTGACTCCCTTAGTAGGAAATGTGTAAGGATTTTTCCGACTTTCTAATATAAATATGATGTGTTTGCGTAACATCTGTCTTGATTTCATTTTGCTGTATAAGTTTCAGCGATTTTTCGACCAACTGTACTGAACTCGGTATGGATTTTGAGATGAATTGTTCCAATTCGGATTTATTCATATTATTAACCGAGTTGGGGGTTTTGTAAAAATAGCTTCCGAGTTCCACTATGATCCGTGTATTTTCAGCCACTAGTGTAAGTTTGTATACGGACTTACTAAGAATTCGCAAAACTTCACGTATTTTTGGGCTGTACGTAAAACAGAACGGAGTTCACCGAACTTCGTCAAAGTTCGATTAAGGAGCGGCCCCAACCGATTTGTATCTTTTGTATTCGGTGCTTTTCGGGACCCGCCAAATCATGTTTGTTGAAATGACGTTTGACGAGCTTCAATCCCCAACCAAAACATGCGTAGGATTTGGATAGATTACGGGGTATCAGCAAGACCGAGTGTCGCAATGCTTACATCGGTACAAAACATTTATAGAACCGAGTTTCAAAGTATTTTACATCAGTACCGAGCTGTTGCTCGGGTTTTCAAAAGTGAAAGTCGGTAGACTTTCAGTACATCAAAAGAGTCACTTTGTACATTCAGCGAAGCAAAAGAAAGTTCCGTTCAAAGGAAGAATCGGATATCTGACTTCGGAACGCTCATTGATAGAATTTCTTTAGGAAAACAGCATTCCACAGATATTGATGTGGAGTTCCATCAAGATGAGCAATTCGGTAGGCCCCATGAGGTAGGACTTCGACAATTTGAAAGGGTCCTTCCCACCTCGGTTTGAGTGGGCCGGGGTCGGCCCCCATCACGCGTTTGAGCACTAGATCTCCAACTCGGAATGTACGCGGCTTGAATTTGGAATTAACGTATCTTTCACTTCGATGTTTATAAGCAGCATTTTTGAGCTCGGCACGGATACGATGTTCTTCAAGCAAGTCCAGATTGACTTTCAGGTTATCCGAGTTGGACTCTTCGGTAAAATGTTGAATTCGGTAAGTGGGTTCACTGAGTTCAACTGGGACTACGGCTTCTGATCCGTAAGTGAGTGAGAACAGGGTCTCGCCGGTGGAAGTTCGGGTAGTTGTCCGATATGCCCATAAAATGTGTGGCAATTCCTCAGGCCAAGCTCCTTTGGCAGCGTCAAGTCGGACTTTAAGGCCATTTTTTATGAGCTTGTTCACAGCTTCAACTTGACCGTTGGATTGTGGGTGATAAGGTGAGGAGAAGAAGTGTTTGATGTTATATTCTTCGCACAGGGACTCAAGTCGCTTGCCTTCAAACTGTTTACCGTTGTCGGTAATGATGGAGTTCGGTACTCCGAAGCGGCAGATGATGGATTTCCACACAAAGTCAATGACTTTCTGTTCAGTTATTGTGGCTAACGGTTCGGCTTCGGCCCACTTAGTGAATTAATCAACTGCTACGATGGCGAACCGGACACCTCCTTTCCCGGTTGGCAGGGGACCTATGAGATCGATTCTCCATTGGGCGAAAGGCCATGGAATGTAGATTGATTTGAGCTCTTCGGGAGATTGGTGGACGTTTGGTGCGAATATTTGGCATTTCGGACATTTGCGAACCCACGCGGCAGCGTCGATTTTTAAGGTCGGCCAGTAATAACCCTGTCGCAAGACTTTGTAAGATAAGGCCTGCGCACCAGGGTGACTTCCGCAAACTCCTTCATGGACTTCTTCAAGGATATACCGCGAGTCTGATTCATTCACGCATCTTAAAAGCGGGATGGAGTATCCTCTTTTGAATAAAACTCCGTTGTCCAGTGTATATCGTGCTGCTCGGATCCGAAGTGCCCGAACTTCCTTAGGGCTTGCTGATAAGACCCCGGTTTCTAAATATTGAATGATTGGATCCATCCAAGTCGGGGATTTTTGTGATGTTGTGGGGTCTAAAACGGCGACTTCGGGAAGACAGGTAGATGGTTGTTCTTGCTGTCCGACTTGGACATACTCCACGCTCTCCATCCCGGTGCTTGAGGCTAATCGAGATAGAGCGTCTGCTTGAACATTGAGGGTTTGTGGAATGTGCTCTACCTCGGCAGCAAACTTGGATAACTTCTTTTTTGCCAGAGATAGATATGGGATTAACCGAGGTTCTTTGACTTCGTATGAGCCATTAATTTGGTTGACGAGGAGCTGAGAGTCTGAAAAGACCTTCAATTGTTTCACGTTCATTGATTCGGCCAAATCCAATCCAGATAGTAAGGCTTCATATTCGGCTTCATTGTTGGTTGCAGGGAAGAGGAATTTTACAGAATGACAAAACAGTCGATTGTCTGGGTTCGACAAGACTATTCCCGCACCCGCTCGGTTTGCTGTCGAAGAACCGTCGATATAGAGAACCCACGGCTGGTTGTTGTGATGAGCCTCTATGGCCGGGGTGAATTCAGCGATGAAATCAGATAAAGCCTGTGCCTTGATCGCGGTCCTCGGTTGATAGTGGATGTCAAATTGTCCGAGTTCAATTGCCCACTTTATGATATGACCCGAAGTGTCAGGTCGGTGCAGGACTTGTCGTAGTGGATATGAAGTGCGGACAGATATAGATTGTTCTTGGAAATAAGGTCGCAATTTCCGAGCAGCGATAACGAGTGCAAACGCCAATTTTTCCATAGGGGGATAACGCAGCTCAGCATCATGTAATGCCTTGCTGATATAATAGAACGGTGACTGTAACAGTCCTTCTTCACGTACTAAAATGGCGCTGATGGCTGAATCGCTGACTCCGAGGTATAAAAACAACATCTCCTCGGGTTTTGGTTTTTGTAAGGTTGGTGGAGAGGTGAGTGTGTCCTTGATGCTGATGAGGGCTTTTTGGCATTCCTCGGTCCATTCAAAATGCTTTCCTTTCTTGATTGCTTCGAAAAACGGTTTACACCGATCTGTGGATTTAGAGATGAACCGGTTAAGTGCTGCTAGTCGGCCAGTTAGGGCCTGAACACCTTTGACCGAGGTCGGGGGAGTTAGATTTTGAATGGCTTTTATCTTGGCCGGGTTGGCTTCAATTCTGCGTTGGCTGACCATATAGCCCAGAAATTTTCCAGATTCAACTCCGAAGGTGCACTTCCTGGGATTCAAGACCATAGAATAAGATCGGAGAATATTGAACATGTCCTGAAGGTGTGTTATATGATCAGAGGCGTGCACCGACTTGACGAGCATATCTTCTACGTAAACTTCCATGGTATGACCGATTAAACTGAAAAACATCTTGTTAACAAGACGCTGATAAGTGGCCCTAGCGTTCTTTAATCCCAATGGCATCATGGTACAACAATAAAGGCCGCTAGCTGAATAAAAAGAGGTGTGTTCCGAGTCTTCGGGATCCATAGGGATTTGATTATACCCGGAGTATGCGTCCATGAAGCTCATTAACTCGTGTCCCGATGTGGCATCAACCATATAATCTATGTGCGGGAGTGGGTAGCTGTCTTTCGGGCACGCCTTGTTCAAATCAGAAAAGTCGATACACAGCCTCCACAGACCATTGCTTTTATTGACGAGAACAGGGTTTGAGACCCATGTCGGATATTTGGCCTCTTTAATGAACTTGTTGTCGATGAGTTTCTTTACTTCCTCTTCCAATGCTGTCTGGCGATCCGGCCCCAATTTCCTTCGTTTTTGAACAATAGTCCGAACAGTTCGGTCGAGGTTCAACTTGTGACTAGCAACTCCGGGGTCGATGCCCTTCATGTCTTCGTGTTTCCATGCAAACATGTCTGAATTTTGTTTGAGAAACGAAATGAGTTCCGACCGGAGAGGCTCTTGAAGATGACTTCCAATGCGCAATGATTTATGGAAAATCGGTTCATCGACATATATCAGTTCTACTTCTTCTCTAGGTTCGGCTCGATCATTTCGGCTTTTTTCCTTGAATTGGGCCCTTGGGTCCAACTCATCTTCTTCGAGGAGTGGCTCCTTTCCTGGCCGCCTACCTCGGTCTTCAGATAAAGGGTCCGAGGTGGGAGGAACAGCGGTGTTGTAATTTGGTTCCTCGGAAATCGCATCATCCGAGGTGTTTCGTTGTGGGGGATTATTATCGTTCCCTGAAGTGATGGAATAAACTCCGCCGGATGGTACGAAAGTAACAAGTTCTCGAGCTTCCCGTTGGTCTCCAAAATGAGTCCCTTCTCCTCGTGTAGTTGGGAACTTCAGTGCGTAGTGAAAGATCGAAACCGCAGCTCGAAGCTTGTACAAAGTTGTTCTGTCGATGATGGCGTTATATTCGTTGTTGATGTCAAGAATTTTGAACGTTTCCATGACAAGTTTGGTGACGTTCTCCGAAGTGCCAAATCTGACAGGTAAAGTGATCTCGCCGATGGGCTTTGAAATGCTGCCATTAAACCCCTGTATTTGGTCGTTACAAGGTCGGATGTCAGCAGGATCGAGACCCATTTTGTCAAAGGCTTTCAACAAAAAAATGCTCGAGTAGGCCCCAGTGTCGACCATTACGCAATGTACAGGGATTCCGCATATAGGAACAGTAATAACAAGTGCGTCAGAATGAGGGTGTGCGAAATGATTTGCATCCTCCATATTAAATGTTATGGGACAATTCCTGTTGTTGAGGATGTCTCTCAGATCGGTAGTGTACACTTGTTTACTGGAATTGTAAGCTTGTCGAGCGTAAGCTTTGACTTGTCGACGGGATAATGTACTCCGAGTGTTGTTAGTATTGACGCGGTGGACAGTTATTTGCATCAGGCTGGGAGATCTGCTTCGCTTGCGTCTTCGAGAGGTTCCAGTTGAATTGGAATCGAGCACTTCCGAAGTGAACATGAATATTTCCTTGTCTCCTTGCCGGATACGCTTCGGTATAGCACCGCGGTCCTCCTCGTCGTCATCATCATAAGATTCCATTGGACGCCCTGGGCCCCGTTTCTGAGGATCGGTGTTACGATAGAACTTTCTGAGCTGTGGATGACCGATTAAACGCAACAAAGCAGCTAATAAGCTTAAGCACTCGTCAGTATTGTGTCCTGGCGATTTGTGATAATCGCAATATCGGGATTTGTCCAACTTTTCTTCGGGCATCCGAAGTGGCTTGGGATCCGGTAAAATGCCTTTCCCTTTGATTTCTTCGTATATGGTGGCAGCCCCAGTTGAATATACGGTCTGATAACCGGATTTTACATCGGTGGCATACTGTTTTCGGGCTGCTCGTACTTCAGGATCGTTGGGATCTCCCCGAGGAGGCCCTCTGAATTGAGTCTTGTTCTGCTTTTCAAAAAACTTATTTTTCTTCTTCTCGTCGGTTCCCGCCTTAGATGACTTCGGGTTAAAATTAAAGTCGGGGACCGACATGGCTTCTTCGGCTATGATGTGTTGCTGAGCTCGAGTAAGAAATTCTTGAAAGGTGTTTGGTTTATTTTGACACAGTGTCCAACAGAAAATCGAGTTCGGTTTCAGCCCGGCAATAGCCATGACAAGCAGGGTTTCAGGATGACAAGGCTCCATATTCTGAACTCGGTCGTTAAACCGAGCGATGTAATCATTGACACTTTCATCGTCTTTTTGTGTTACATTTGCGAGAGATTCTTTTGGAATTAGACAGACTTGGGCCCCGATGAAATGAGATCGGAAAGCCGACCTCAATTGTTGCCACTTCCAAATAGAGTGAGGGGGAAGAGAATGGTACCACTTTTGGGCCCGAGGCCCCAGCGTGAGAGAAAACATACGGCATCGAAGTGCGTCTGAGGCCCCATGCAGATCCATCCACGAAGTATAGTGATCGAGGTGTGATTCGGGGTCTGAAGTTCCATCATATAACCCAATTTGAGGGACTTTAACTTTCCCAGGTACAGGTTCTGAAGTGAGCTCCGGTGTGAGAGGGGAGTCGGCTTCCAGATATACTTGCGCCGAAGTTGAGGCCCGCCGAGGGGGGTCTTCGGGTGCTTGTTGCCGACTTTCCAGTTTGGCAATTCTTCGTCGTAACGTTTCAAGTTCGGATGATTCTTGACGAGCTCGATTCCTTTCAATGTGTTGCCGAAGGTCGGTCTGCGCCAGGTTGGAAGGGATTCGGTGCCGTGCATGAGGCGGTGACCATCGTGAATGACCCGACTGACTTTCGGCGGTTTCTTCATGAGGAAGTACAAGAGGATTGCGCCCAACGTCGGTGCAACGCGCAGTTTGTTCCGGAGGCGGCTGCGACGCTCGACTACGGGGTTGAGACGTGGCGTGAGATGTGGTCCTTCTGCCGTCTTGCCGTGCTGGTGGATTCTGCAGATTTGCAGGTGTTGTGGGTATTATGGAATGTCCCGGGGCAGTCGTTGAGGCTCCAGGGACCATTTGAGCCATCAAGGCAGCAAATCCACGTGCAAACTCTGGATTTTGGAATAAAACAGTGTAATCCGGTATATGGGGGGCTATGACTGGTCGTCGGGCGGATTGCGCAGCACTGCGACTGTGGCCATCTCGTGAAGTATGGCCACGATGATCAGAATGAGACATGATTAGTATAGCTGATGTGGATCGCTTAATCGGAAAGTAACCTCAAATCACTTATGAGGCCCTCCTTCTAGCGCCAAACTGTTGTTGTATGATTCTGAACAACGATTTAGTAAGGGTTTTATATGATAATCACGAGTGGTTTGGACGTAAATCATGCAAGAAAAACTCAACAGTGGCCCCGGTCCGAGGTGGACCGAGGTGAAAAGCCTTTGTGGGCTGTTGCGTGTTGCATTGTGAATCTTGATTTTTTGGGTCCGGAATCGAATCCCATACAAATATCACTAGCTGGCTATTTATAGAAACTTTTTGATACATACGTTGGGATCCGTGTATTACTTTTTAGAAAAGGCTATTTTAATGGGCGGCCGAATCAGTGGGCCCTACGTGAATGATGATGAATCTCGTAGATTGTGATGGGGGCGCGTAGGCGCCTTGTCACCTGCTTTCGGAGATGATGACTTTGGTTCATATTGACCTCGGTTTGGGATGACCTCGGCGGGTATGTATCACTTCGGTCTTCTAAGGTCGTACTTGTTTATTGTGTGAACCGAGATGACTTTGAATTACTTTGGTGCTTGAGTCAACTTTACTTATAATGCTGTTAAGGTTCTTAATTGTACTTTACCGAGTCGGATGATAACAATATCTATAGCCAAAACATCTCCTGGGGAGATGATTCTTTATTAACAGCGAAAAGCACAAAAATTACATAAAACGAAAAAAATTCAAGCATAATATTTTTTTAGGTTCATCACATTCCATGGCCTAGGAGACGCCTTACTTGTGCATCCTTCAATGAGTAAGCTCCTCCTGCATGGACTCTCTCGACTGTATACTGTCTTTGCCAATTAGGTTCAAGCTTCCCGACATGCTTCAAAACATAGACCCTATTCCAAACAAGGTCTCCGACCTGGAACCTTTGGACCTTGACGTTTTTTTTTTTTTTTTGTCATAAATGATTCACATTCTTTGTTTGTAAGCTGTAACTAGAACTGCTACATGCTCCCTCATCTCATCCATCGTTTCTAAGGCCGCTCGAGCTAACTCATCATTCTGTTCTCTCTCATAAGTCAAAGACCTTTGTAAACTCAATTCAAACCTCAACTAGTAAACAACGCTTCCATTCCATAAGCAAGGCTAACTAGAGTCTCCCTTGTTGTCGACCTCGGGGTCATTCTGTATGCCCATAAAATATATGTCAGCTCGTAAACCCAACAACCGATATCACGTTCTAAACTCGAATTAGGGCCATTCAGAATGATCCTATTTGTGACCTCTACTTGACCATTAGCTTGCGGATGAGCTAGTGAAACAAATTTTTGGTTGATCTTCATATCCTCGCACCAAGCCCTTATTCTTCAACGATTAAATTGGGTCTCATTGTCTGACACCAATACTATAGGAACTCAAAATCGACAATCGATGCTATTGTACAATAATTGTATAAAGGCTTGGCCTCCACCCTTTTAGTAAAATGGTCTACTGCTAGGATCAAAAGCTTTCTTTGACCTGTTCCTTGAGGTTGTTGCCCAACCAGACCGACCTAGTGCTCTGAAGACCACCAATATCCTCAATCTTCGATCGACATGTCAGTTAATCTAGTTAGGTTTGACCGGTTTTTGGGTCGAGTTGACCCGGTATGGTATCCTATATCAATCGTATATTAATAAAAAATATTACCATCACATGTATCTCACGTGCACTTTAATCTCACGTGCACTTTACTAGTCTTAGAAAAAGATTGTATCTATTATTGAACTCTTATATAGAGAATATCATAATACAATATAAAATTATTGATAAAATTTTATACAATTAAATATTATACATATAAAATAAATATAAAATATATTAATTAAACAGGTTAGACAGATTAGACCGATTTGACCACTAGTCTGACTAGTGAACTGTATTGAAATGGTAGTTTCAAAACCTTGGTGAAAACTATCAATAGTTTATTTTGTTGGACAACAAGTTAAGTTAGTTACTTATTTTTCAGTTTTAATTCTTCTTTTCAAAAAGCGTACTTGTAATTATATGTAACATAGCAAAGTTCTAAAAACTTGTTTAAGGTGGCCGTTGAGCACCGTTGTTTATTTTAGGCAACCGATTTACGCGTTCAGATAATTAGAGCATCTCCAGCAGTGTTTCAATTGTAGAATTGTAGAGGCAGTGCTTGGAAAAACTTCTCCAATGGTTAATTTTCCACTTCTATTTTTGATGATGTGACATGAAAGGGACATAAAAATATCTAGAACTCTTTCAACATCTCAAAGTCCAGTTAGACATGATAAATCACGTTTTCTTCTATTTATTTATTATACGGGTTGGATATGACTGTTTCATTTACTCTTAAAAAGGTACCTGATATAAAAGTACATGATGCATGTCAGCTGAGTGTAAGTGGGTGGTAGGGAATTCAATGAAGTTATTCGAAAAGTTAATATTGGCGTTGATACAATCAGAAGCTATGATTCATTACAAAAATAATTTATAATATTTTTTTTATGTCTACTCTTAAACTGAGAATGAAATTGACGACGGTGTGCAATATATATTGTTGAAAATATTGCGATTTCTTGTTGGTTCAAAGTTTGCTCGTCATTTTCCCAGCAAGTTTTTTGCCCTTTTTTGAACAACAAAAAAAAAAAAAAAAAAAAACAAAAAACAAAAAAAAGCAACATTTGCCATGTATAAACATTTTCCAAAAATATAGTGATTTCATGCTGGTTCAAAAGTTCGACATCTTCCCTGCAAGTTTTTTTGCCCTTTTTTAGAACAAAAAAAAAAAACACGTTATTTATGACCATTCTAGTCTATTCAGTCTACATGGACAAAAGACCATCTATTAATTTCCCTACATACTACAGTTCACTTCCATTAGAAATGCTTTTAGGTGGCTAAACATGCTACGTTGGTTGGGCGGCCTAGGTGCATATTTTTTTATTTTAAATTAAATAATATATATTATGAACTAAGAATAATAAATATTAGAAAATATTAATATTTTTTTAATTCTCATATTTCTCGCCAAGTTCCACTTAGGTGTATTTGATAAGTACTATAAGCTAGCTTATAGCATATTTGTTAGTTTGTAAGTTTTTTGTATATAATTTAGTTTGGTTTGATAGAACGAGATTTATTAATAGCTCGAGTTGATTTCGTAAGTTTTTGAGTAGTTTTTCTAATAAGTTCATTGAAACTTATATTTTACATGACTTATTAGCTTATTTTACAAAATACTTCTATCATACCAGCTAACTTTTCAACCATAAGCTATCACTTACAACAAACAACATACCCAGTATATTCCCAACCGGTTGGGGTCTGGGAGGTCAGTTGTACGCAAACCTTACCCTTGTGATTGAAATTGAAATTCAATTATAAACTATCAGTTATAAAATTGAAATTCACTTATAAACTATCAACTATCAGCTAGATTTATCAGCTATAGCTATAAGCTCAAAATTACTTATAAGCTATCAAGTAACTTATTAGCTACCAACTGGATTATTATAATTATTTTTTTTTTCCAACGACAAACAAAATAAAATTACTCAATAAGAAATGTCTTACAAACGAGGCCTAACTAGGCACCATAGTCACCAAAACCAGTACACACACTAGCTCTGGTGACCCCAGGATGATTGAACAATCTTACTGTTTGTCCCATTTTTGTTGCATTTTTCGTGTTTATTTTATCTTTCTTTTTCTCCCGTTTTAGGTTGTTTCTTTATTTTTTAGTCCGTTTCGTGTTTTATTATGTGTTTTCCTTCATTTTGAGTCATTAGGTGTTTTTTGTTTGTTTTTCCGGTTTTCTTTTGTGTTTTGTCATTCTTGGTGTGTAGGTCGAAAGATTCGGGCGAATTTTCTCTTCAGAAAAAGTTGGTTTCGAGAGCATAACTAGATAGAGGGGTTTGTTACCGACGCATAAGAAAAAACGGAACTCAATTCCGAGTTCGGACGAGCTCAAACGAGGCGAAAACGCAAAATGGCGCAGTGCAGCCCAAAATCTCGCGAGTCGCGAGCACAAAGTCGCGAGTCGCGAGTCGCGAGTTTTGGTCGCGACTCGCAAGAGAAAAGTCGCGACTCGCGACTTTAACAGAGCCTCCAGCAGCCCAGCGACCCGTCCAACTCGTGACTCACGAGTAAACTCGCGAGTCGCGACCCTATCGACCCCTGTTTTTATTTTTGCTCGTTTTTACTCGTTTTAGCTCCATTTTTCGTGCACTATATATCAAAACGAACCTCCAGACCTAAGGAACAACCCTCAATATCGTTCCTTTCAAATTATCTCTCTAAAAACTCAATATTTTTAGGATAATTTTCTTCGCTTTTCTTTTTATTTTCTCATGCTTGGATTGTTGGACACAAAGACATTTGGATTGAAAACTTTCAAGTCTTAATCCGATTGTAAGTTTTTTAATTCTATTTCATTATTGGTGATTGGTTTTTTGTTCTTAATTCCAGTTAACATGAGATTGAATCTAAGCATGAGGTAATCCATTCACCTAAGGGTTAGGGATTTTGATTCTTGTTTGAATTATGTGGAATGTGTTTTGTTCAATCTATGAGAGTTGTGTGAATTATAGGGTTAGTTGATTGATTACCATTCTAACCTAGTTAATCGACGTTTAGAACCGAGAGGGGAGATGTCGGTCGATTTAGGCTCGTATAGAGTAGACTTGTTCAGAAACGTATTGTCTATGTGTTGCTTATGTGAATGAGTTTATCGTTTACGTATGTGCTCTTGTTACGAAGAGTAACAAGAGCACATACGTAAACCGTTTACGTATGTGCTCTTGGCCACGAGAGTCTACTTTGCTTGCCTCTATTCCTTGCTACCAACAGGACTACTGTTGGAGAATACGAAGGCGTGGCAAGATCGACACTTTTTCTTGGACCCTGGTTAATTTCGGTTCAGGTTTCGTCAAGCTAATGACGTTAAACAAGCACTTCTTGGGAGGCAACCTAAGTGATTTATTGCTTTCTTAGATATTTTTCTTTACGCTTTTAGTTTTATCTTTAATTAATGGGAGTTTTGGAGTCTATGTTTTTTTGATTGGCAGGTATGAGTTCGCGTGGCTGAGCATAGGCGAGCAGCTTGCACGTGGATGCTTATTCCCCTCGAGGAATTTCGGTTTGCACACATTTTTCTTTTTTTTTTTTCATCCTTCTGAGTTTGCTTTCTCTTTCTGTCATTTCTTTTGAGTTTGTGTTTTTGTGTTGGTTGTTGGTATTGGTTCATTATATGAAATTGCTATGTCCTATTATCTGGATTTTGCATGCTTATGTGGTGGACCGGTCTAGTGTAGGTTTTTATGTGTTTTGTGAGCATGGACTTTGGAAATTTCAAGATTAGTCAACACTTGTTTGATAAATTCGATGAGTTGTGATGTTGGTCATATGCAGCATAGCGTGATGAAATGCTTGGTAGATTACTTTAATTGGCATTCATATATCTACCTAGTGAGGTTTGAGCCTTATTTGTTTTCTTGTGATACATTGGTTGTGCTCTTGTTCGATTAGAACTTTCCCTGAGTCTACATTGAAATAAATTGATTAGAATTGTGAGCTGTGTATATGATTAAGGCGTTTATTGTATTATATCTTTTTATTTCTCTACAAATTATTCCGTAGTCTCCCCTTTTGAGCCTTATTTGATTTTTGTTGATAACCTCGTGATGATGACGTTGTTGGAGTTGCGGGTTAAGAATTGGAGGGGATGATTGTTGGAGTTGTTTGTTCTTTATCAAAAAAAAAAAAAAAAAAAAAAAAAAAAAAAAAAAAAAAAAAAAACAAGAACAAAAAAAAATAATTAAAAAAAAAGAGAACAAAAAATGTAGCCAAATGGATTATAAAATGTCCAATAAAGATTATACAAAAAAAAAAGAAAAAAAAAAGAAGAAAAAGAAGAAAAAAAAAGAAATAAGATGGGCGAAACGTGTGGTTTTAGGTAAAGTGTGGGGGAAAATCCGGTTTGTTTGAGCAACCAGTTGAGTGTATGATTCATGGGGTAAGGTGTTTGCGTTATGTAATGAATTCGAGCCACTTAGCCTATATTTATCCTACCTATCCAAAGAGCCTACGTTACAACCTGAAAAGACCTTTTGATGCACTAGTTTCGATTTTGATTGGTTTAGAGTAGAAGTTAACAATGGGCAAGCATATAATTGAACTTGTTATCGACCAATTTGAGTGCACCTATCTTTATTTGTATAAGAATTCGAGTGAGGCACACATATATATTCCCATACTGAGAGAATGCCATGTTGAAGTATAGTGATCAAGCATGTAGTTGTGTGGTGCTCGTATATGCCATTTGAATGCTTGTTGTTGAAGTTGAACATTTTGAAGCTTATCTTGTTAATGATTGTTGTCCATACTCGGGTTTTTAGTTTTGTGTCCTTTCTTTTCTTTTCTTTTCTTTTTGTTCGGGACGAACAAAGGTTAAGTGTGGGGGAGTTGTTTGTCCCATTTTTGTTGCGTTTTTCGTGTTTATTTTATCTTTCTTTTTCTCCCGTTTTAGGTTGTTTCTTTAGTTTTTAGTCCGTTTCGTGTTTTATTATGTGTTTTCCTTCATTTTGAGTCATTACGTGTTTTTTGTTTGTTTTTCCGGTTTTCTTTTGTGTTTTGTCATTTTTGGTGTGTAGGTCGAAAGATTCTGGCGAACTTTCTCTTCAGGAAAAGTTGGTTTCGAGAGCATAACAAGATATAGAGGTTTGTTAGCGATGCATAGGAAAAAACGGAACTCAATTCCGAGTTTGGACGAGCTCAAACGAGGCGAAAATGCAAAATGGCGCAGCGCAGCCCAAAATCTCGCGAGTCGTGAGTCGCTAGTTTTGGTCGCGACTCGCGAGAGAAAAGTCGCGACTCGCGACTTTAACAGAGCCTCCAGCAGCCCAGCGACCCGTCCAACTCGTGACTCGCGAGTAAACTCGCATGTCGCGACCCTGTCGACCCCTATTTTTATTTTTGCTCGTTTTTACTCGTTTTAGCTCCATTTTTCGCGCACTATATATCAAAACGAACCTCCAGACCTAAGGAACAACCCTCAATATCGTTCCTTTCAAGTTTTCTCTCTAAAAACTCAATATTTTTAGGAAAATTTTCTCCGCTTTTCTTTTTATTTTCTCATGCTTGGATTGTTGGACACAAAGACATTTGGATTGAAAGTCTTAATCCGATTGTAAGTTTTTAATTCTATTTCATTATTGGTGATTGGTTTTATGTTCTTAATTCCAGTTAACATGAGATTGAATCTAAGCATGAGGTAATCCATTCACCTAGGGTTAGGGATTTTGATTCTTGTTTGAATTATGTGGAATGTGTTTTGTTCAATCTATGCGAGTTGTGTGAATTATAGGGTTAGTTGATTGATCACCATTCTAACCTAGTTAATAGACGTTTAGAACCGAGAGGGGAGATGTCGGTCGATTTAGGCTCGTATAGAGTAGACTTGTTCAGAAACGTATTGTCTATGTGTTGCTTGTTTGAATGAGTTTATCGTTTACGTATGTGCTCTTGTTACGAAGAGTTATTGAGCATAGCCCTCTAGACGTGTAAGCTTGTTAAATCTCGTAACCGAACAAATAATCGTTCAACATAGTTTGAGACATGATAAGATTTCCCGACCCCTAGAACTTCTTCCTTTTTCTCTAGAGATTTAATTGTTATTTCTTTAAACTGTTTTTCTAGTTCTAGCATGTTTAGTCAATTCCCCAAATCAATCATGATTAGAGTGTTTAAGACTTATTTTCTTTTTGTGTGTGATCAATACCAACGCTAAAATCCGAACCGTCTTCCTTGAAAGATCGACCCGGGGAACGAATCTTTTGATTCAGTACTCGGTAAAAATAAAAATAATTTGCTACAACACTTACAAATCCCCTTAAATAGCCATTTTGGCTAATAAGTTACAATCTTTACACAAATCAACATTAAAATGAATTCACAACTATCAAAAGAAGAACAAAGAAGTTTGAATCCTCTAGCTTCCTCTCCCACCTGGCTTTGATCATTTGAACAATTTTTAGCCCAATCCACTATTTTTTGGCAATCCACATAACTTGATATGTTCTTCCATTTCTTCTTCTTGGCTTCCTCCAGCACCCGTTTAGTACCCACAATATAGGCCTCCACTGAACTTCCATTGAAGTCCCTAGATGAATCCCATAATTGTAGGTCACTGCCATCTTTGAAAGCTCTTCCTCACGAGCCCATTCTGCCATTGATATACCAGCAGCTAACATCTACCTTAATGTTATCATGATAAACCCTCTTACCCTCTCTGCCCTGACTCTCATCCACTCCATCACTCTGCATTGTACTCTCTCCTCTACCTATGACAAGATACCCTCTGCCACCCATCTACTCTCTCTCCTCACATCCCCTAAACAACTTCCACTCATCCACTGCTCTAAGAACTACACTCTCAGCCCCAAGCCATTTTTTTTTTTCAAAAACCCAGCTATTATTAGTATTCCAAAGCCACCACAACAGATAGGTAGACAGACTAATTCTATCTGTAATGTGGCAAGCTTTGGTAGCAGTACTAACCTCCACCCACCACTCCCCAAAATCGGCTTGGCCCTTATCTATAGAATTCCAACTCACCCCCAGCAATTTCCAACAAATCCTGGCCCTATGGCAGTTGAACAAGATATGATTTAAATCTTCATTCCCCTCCTCACACATCTCACAAATCACATCATCCCTCAACCTTCTCTTGCACAACTGTATTCTATAACTAATAAAACCATGCCAATTTCTCCACAAAAAGTTATTGAGTTTGTTTTGAATAGGGAGTCTCCAAGTAACATACCACATTTTAGCAATTTTACCCTGATTACTATTAGACCCCTAATCTTTATCACCTAACCTACCCTGCTGAACAATAAGATCATACCCCTTTTTAACAGAATACATCCCAGGCTTTTTCCCATGCCACACAAGCTTATCCTTCATTCCTAGAGCATTAAAAGGAATATTCAGAATAGATCTGGCAGTACTAGGCTCAAATGTTTGAAAAATCAGCTCCATGCCCCAAGAATGACCACCCTCTTCCATAAGGTCCCTCACTATACTCAATCTATCCCTATCCTAAGGAAAACTACACCCTGGGATGAACCCTTTGATCTCAGTCACACAGGGAGAAGTCCAAATATTAGCAGTCCTCCCATCCCCAATTCTATATCTGACTCCAAGACTTAAAGATTTTTCTAGCCCCAAAGCCACCCTTTCCAAAGCCAAGAATCCCATCCCCTACTTTTAACCCCCTAGATATTGGACCTAGGAAAATACCTACCCTTAATGACCCTGCTTATGAGAAGATTTGGCATTGTAATAACTTCCACAACTTCTTCACTAAGAGGGCCTCATTGAAAGCCCTTAGATCCTTAAAACCTAACCCTCCATCCCCTTTGGATTTAGAAAGCCTATCCCATCTAGCCCAGTGCCAGTTATTTCCCACCCCATTGTCTTTTTTCGTCCACCAAAAGTTAGCTGACTCTTTGCAGATATCATCACACACCGAGAAAGGAATTTTTTAGCAAGACATTATGTATGTGGGTAGAGCATCAATCAAAGTTTTCAGAAGAATCTCTCTCTCTGCCTCACTCAAATAAACATTTTTCCAATTTGTCACTCTGTTTTTAATTGCCTCACTTACAAACTAAAATATTTCTCTCTTAGACCTGCCTATCCCCAAAGGGAGACCAAGGTACTTAGAAATTATAACATATTGCACCCCTTGAAGAATGTTGCACACCTCAAAAATAGTGGCATTGTCAGAGTTTCTAGAAAAAAAGATAGAGGATTTGCTCAAATTCACACGTTGCCCAGAGGCAGACCCATATTCAGAAAGAATGTTCAAAATAACTTGAGCATGATCAGCATCAGCTTTACAGAGAAGAAAGGAATCATCAGCAAAAAAGAGGAGGGAGATAACATGAGCTTCTCTACTTATCCTAATACCTTTATACAACCTATTAGCCCTAGCTTGCACTATTAGGTTAGAGAAGGCTTCTGACACAATAATGAAAACTACACCCTGTGATGGAGATGAAAAGGTTCGAGCTGTGATGGAGATGAAGCCGCCGGTGAATGTTAAAGAAGTGCAGATCTTAGCTGATCGAATTGCAGGGCTGAGCCGTTTCATATCGAAGGTGGCGGAGAAGAGTGGGCCATTATTTAAAACATTGAAGAAGAGCGCAAAATTCCAGTGGATGAAGGAGGTGCAAGGGGCATTCGAGGAGTTGCGAGGGGTGTTAGCCAACCTTCCCCTGTTGGCTAAACCCGTGCTAGCCAACCTTCCCCTATTGGCTAAACCCGTGCAGGGCGAGGAGTTGGTGCTATACATTTCTATAAGAGAGAGGGCGGTGAGCTCGGTGTTGTTACGGGAGGAAGGAGTAGCGCAATTTCCCATCTACTACGTGAGTAGGGTGATGCAGGGGGCAGAGATGAGATACTCGGAGATTGAGAAGTGTGCATTGGCCGTGGTCGTAACGGCTCGAAAGTTGAGACCTTATTTCTTGAACCATAAAGTGAGAGTGCGAACAAACATGCCTTTGGGAGAAACGCTTGGCCGACCATCGGTCTCTGGTCGATTGGTGAAATGAGCGGTCGAGTTGAGTGAGTATTCTTTATTATACGAGCCGAGGAGGGCCATAAAGGCGCAAGTGTTGGCCGATTTTATCCAGGAGGGCACGAAAGTTGAGGAGGAGTCAGAAGGGTTATGGCAGTTATTTGTGGATGGATCTGTGGCGCGAAGCGGGGCAGGATTGGGAATTGTCCTTGTTTTCCCTAAGGGCGATTACTTGGAATTTGCAGCCAAAGTGGGGTTCAAAGTATCCAATAATGAGACCGAGTATGAAGCAGTAATCAAAGGCTTGAGTTTAGCCAAGGCGGGAGGAGCTCGAAAAGTACAAGTGCATTCTGATTCTCAACTGGTGGTTGGGCAGTTTCAGGAGGGGTTTGAAGTCAAGGAGGATCGGATGCAAAAGTATGTAGATGAGATGAGAATGTTGAAGGAGGAGTTCGATTCATTCGATCTGATACAAATTCCTCGAGGAGAAAATGGTCGGGCGGACCTGCTATCAAAAATCGCTCAGAGCTTGGTGGATTGTAAGAGCAGGAGTGTTACTTTATTGCATCTGGAAAAAAGTATGGTCGAAGCAGAAGTGGCGGAGATCGAAGAAGTGGAAGACTGGAGGGCCCCGATCTTGGAGGAGCTGAAAGAAGGAACGATAAAGGTGGTGAGGAGGTTTTTTGAGCATGGAGGTATTCTTTACAAACGGTTGTATGGGGGACCACATTTGCGGTGTGTTACTAAGGAAGAGGGTCGATATGTGCTGAGAGAGATGCACGAAGGATGCTATGGTGACCATAGCAAGTCAGGGGCTTTGGTCGCAAGGATTTTGAGGGCGGGATATTTTTGGCCAACGATGAGGGAAGATGCGAAAGCGATGGTGAAGAAGTGCTTGCAATGCCAAAAAACATGGTCCTCTTATTCACCAACCGGCAGAAGCAATGACAACGATGAGTGCCCTCACACCATTCGCCCAGTGGGGTATCGACCTGGTGGGGCCGAAGCCTCAGGGAACCGGGCAGAGGAAGTTCTTAATAGTGGCGGTCGATTATTTTACAAAATGGGTGGAAGCCGAGCCTTTAGCGAAGATTACGGAGGAGAAAGTAATTAAATTTCTTTACAACATCTGATGTCGGTTTGGCGTACCCAAAGTGTTGATCTCCGACAACGGCACCCAATTCAATGGTAAGCGGATTCGCGCATGGTGTGAAGACATGAAAATCGAGCAGCACTTTGCCTCCGTTGCTCATCCGCAAGCCAATGGCCAGGTCGAAGTAACAAACCGAATTATACTGAATGGGTTGAAAACAAAGTTGGAGAGGGCCTCGGGAGCATGGGTCGATGAGCTGAGTTCTGTACTGTGGGCGTACCGCACAACACCGAGGTCGACGACAGGAGAAACCCTGTTCAGCTTAGCTTATGGAATGGAAGCGTTGCTACCGGTCAAGGTCGAGTTATCATCCTAGAGGTCGAGCACGTATAATGCTGAACAGAACGAAGATCTGATGATGGAGGCCTTAGATATTATTGAGGAGCTGCGCGAGAAAGCAGCAATCAGGGTGGAGGCGTACAAGCAAAGAATGCGAGCCGCTCACGACAAAAAGGTAAAAATTCGCAGACTCCAGGTAGGCGACCTGGTTTGGAAGCGTGTCGATGTGCTCATGTTAGAGTAGTATACCCGGCGTTCCAATCTGATTGGACGTATTCTACTTGTAA
>CACSLK010027831.1:7003493-7015169 GCA_902706635.1 Striga hermonthica | reverse complement strand
CTGGGTGGTCGATTGTTTAGAACATTCCTTGGGGTGGGCAGGTTGGTCGAAGACCTCCTGTTTAGAACATTCCTCAGGGTGGGCAAGTGTGAAGACCAAAACCCACCATGATTAAGGCCCTCTGGCTGGGTGGTCGCTTGTTTAGAACATTCCTTGGGGTGGGCAGGTTGGTCGAAGACCTCCTGTTTAGAACATTCCTCGGGGTGGGCAAGTGTAAAGACCAAAACCCACCATGATTAAGGCCCTCGGGCTGGGTGGTCGCTTGTTTAGAACATTCCTTGGGGTGGGCAGGTTGGTCCAAGACCTCCTGTTTAGAACATTCCTCGGGGTGGGCAAGTGTGAAGACCAAAACCCACCATGATTAAGGCCCTCGGGCTGGGTGGTCACTTGTTTAGAACATCCCTTGGGGTGGGTAGGTTGGTCGAAGACCTCCTGTTTAGAACATTCCTCGGGGAGGCCAAGTGTGAAGACAAAAACCCACCATGACTAAGGCCCTCGGGCTGGGTGGTCGCTTGTTTAGAACATTCCTTGGGGTGGGCAGGTTGGTCGAAGACCTCCTGTTTAGAACATTCCTCGGGGTGGGTAAGTGTGAAGACATAAACCCACCATGACTAAGGCCCTCGGGCTGGGTGGTCACTTGTTTAGAACATCCCTTGGGGCGGGCAGGTTAGCCGAAGACCTCCTGTTTGGAACATTCCTCGTGGGTGGACGAGTGTGAAGATAAATCCCTCGCAATGTAGACCTTATAGCCAAGTGAGAAAACATGGAAACAAGAACACCGGGATGAGCGCAACTTCAAGACCAGAGGACGAGCACAAAAGCTTGAGCGTAACAGAGAACTCCAACGGTGCAGAAAACCCATCATGTTTAAGGCCACGAGGCTGGATGGTCGCATGTCTCGACCACCTCCAGGGGTGGGCATGTGTTCAAAAATTTAAAATCCATCATGTTTAAGGCCACGAGGCTGGATGGTCGCATGTTTCGACCACCTCCAGAGGCGGGCATGTGTTCAAAAATTTAAAATCCATCATGTTTAAGGCCACGAGGCTGGATGGTCTCATGTTTCGACCACCTCCAGGGGTGGGCATGTGTTCAAAAATTTAAAACCCATCATGTTTAAGGCCACGAGGCTGGATGGTCGCATGTTTCGACCACCTCCAGGAATGGGCATGTGTTCAAAAATTTAAAAGCCATCATGTTTAAGGCCACGGGGCTGGATGGTCGCATGTCTCGACCACCTCCAGGGGTGGGCATGTGTTCAAAAATTTAAAGTTCATCAAAGTGTATATGTGTATGTTAGGACTAAATCATTCAAGTGATCGTGAGGCAAACCTAAAAACATTATCTAAATAACGAAGAATGGGCCGACTAATGAAAGTGTGTTATTCATACGTCAAAGTGCACATCAATCACACTCTGAAGTCCGCTTTGGTGTTTCCATTAACGAGTTATGACAAAGGCAATAAGTCTAATTATTAAGAGCATTATCGAAGATCAAGGCAAGTCAAAAAAACAAAATATCACCATTCCACGAATATAGCAAAGTTCATCGGAGTACATAGTTCAGATTCAAAAGAGACAAACTGGAAAATATAAAGCTAAAACTAAGGAGGAGGAGTTGCGGTCGAATCGGCGTTGCTTTGATTAGCAATGGGATCGGGCAGACGGCTGGTCCTAGAGGTCGAGTCGCAAGCTTCATTAAGTGGACGCTGGCGGATGGACTCAGTCAGCACGGCCAACATCGAGGCTGGGGGAGTTAGACCATCGGACAGAGCATAAGTTTTCTTCAAGATATCTGATCGAGCCAGAGTCCTTCCAAGTAGCCCCGACCACCACTCGTGCTTAGAGGGTAGGCTAGGATCCCCCTGGAAGCTAGAAGGAACCTTGGGCAAGGCCTCCCAGATAGCCCCAGGGTCAAGCTGCTCGAAATCGTCCTCGGCGATCTGCTCGCCGGCCTTCTGAAGGGCAAACTAAAAGCAGTCTACCCCAAAATCTTGCACCTCCTTTAAATATTGTGGTGACCGCGTGAAATCGGCCACCACTTGCTCGCGGTACTCTCGGAGAAAGAGCTGCCCAGTAGTGGTGCCCCACATCATCTGCCGAGCCCGGAGAGCAGCGGCATCAGCGTAGCGTTTGCATTGGCTGGCGTGGGCAGCCCTTTCTTTGGCTAGGGTAGCCTCCAGCTCAACTCGAGCAGCCTCTGCCTGCACCCGAGCAGCCTCCGACTGCGCTCGAGCAGCCTCTGCTTGTGTTCGAGCAGTCCGCTCTTGCTCGAGCGCAGTCTCCTTCTCCTTCAACACATTTTCTTTTTCCGCCACCACAATCTCCTTAGCCGCGAGGGCGGCTTCTCTCACCGCGAGAGCTGTCTCGGGCCTCTTTGGCCAAGGGAAAAAAGTCGACCAAGCCCTATCAACAAAAATGATAAGGTAATTCAACGTATGTATCGACAAAAAAAAATGAGAAGAACCAATGTAGAGTTAGAGAGGAGTAATACCTGAGCAAGCCACTGCACGAGTTTATCGCCAACCTCGGGCAGCATGACGCTGGCCTTTTTGCGGTCATCCTCGAGGAGGCACCCTCGAGACGGTCGGCCACCTTATTAACGGAAGCCGACAAAAGAGACATTGATTTCGGGGTTAACGGATCAGGCCACTGATGGCTGGTACGCCCTCGTTTCCAGACTACCTCACCTTGGTCGGTACGAGGACGCTTGCCCAGGGTAACTTCCCATCCCCCATCGTCTTGATTGTGGGACTCGACCATAGCCTTGGTCGATCCTTCAGGTGGGATAGAAAACTGTCGGTTGGAGGGGGGTTTTTCTTGGGTCTGAGCCTTGGACGAGATATGAGGCTCAAGAGACTTGTCCGCGGCTTTGGAAAGAGTGACATCCTTTGGATTGGGAGCACGAGGGTCGATCTTTTGGCGGTGTTCGGCTCGATGGCGGTCGTCGGTTTTGCGGTGATCGTCAGTTTTTTGGTGGCGACCGTCAGCTTTTTGTTGACGGTCGATAACTTGGCGGTCGACGGTTCTATTGTGGCGATCGTCAGACTTGGACGTGCTCGAGGATTGGGTGGCAGCGGCCGAGGTAGAAGACGGTGTGGTACCTTCCCAGGAGGAGGTGGAGGGGTTTGGCGTGTCTGTTGTTGCTGCTGTTGCCGAGGTGGAGGTTGTTGCTGCCGCTGTCAAGGCGGAGGTTGCTGTTGCAGGTGTTGCTGCTGTTGTTCCTTCGACGGCGGTGGAGGAGGCGGCGGAATCTCTTGTGGGGGCGATCGTTGCTGCGGCTCTGGTGGAGACCCACCGGAGTTGGTCGATCCTTCAGCCTTGTCGCTCGTCGAGCCAGAGGCTACCCCTGACTTCTTTTTTTAGAGGAGTCTTCCTCGGAGGTATGTTGAAACTGGGCACCTCTGTAAGAAGATCACAACACAGATCATACCCGACAATCAGCAAAAATCACTCACAACAAAAACAAAGAAACGAAACGCATAAACACTTGACCAATTTGCTCGACTATTACCTGGATCATTCTCAAGCCGAATGAGATCGAGGACCTCATCGGTAGGAGGAGGACAAACTTTATGGGTAAGAAGACCACAGTAGTGGAGAATATTCTCATCCTTGAGTAGTATTTCCGATGCAACGGTCTTGTAGTTCCAAGTATGGACCCGTTGGTCGAAAAGAGGATTCGGAGGAGGGGCCAAAGCCGCCTCTTTTGAGACTTTCTTGACCCAGGGGACCGAAGGCCAAGAAAAAGGGGCGTCAGGTCGAACAAAAATGAATTTGTCGCTCCACTTGGGAAGATTAGAAGGAATATCATTAATAAAATGGCCGCCGTTGCGACTTTTCAAATAAAGGCCTCGACCTTGTTTAGAGGGGGTATAGCAATAATGGAAGAAATCCAGGTCAAATCGACCTAAACGAACGTGACAGAGAATAATGAAGATGTTCATAAAACGGATAGCGTTAGGTGGAAGTTGATGCAGGGGAAGCGAGAACCATTCGAAAATGCGAAGCAGCTCAGGACTTAGGGGGAAGCGGAGACCAAGTTTGAACTGTATCTCGAAAAAAGTATAACAATCACGCGGAGGATGATCATATTTGTCAGAGGAAGAAGACCTAAGGAATGCCCAACCAAGAGGTTGGCCAATTTTCTTAGGATTAAACCAGGGATGAGAGAGAGAGGTCGAAGACGAACGCTGGGAGAGTTTTTTGGTCGAGGATCGTTTGGGCGGAGAGTTCGAAGATCCAGGTTGGGAGAAAGAAGGCGGGATGGCTGAAGATGAAGGAGCAGTGGGCTGAGGAGAAATAACTTCATTTTCCTCTGGCTCATCTAACGCGCCAAGAGCAGGTCGGCGGCGGCGGAGAGAAATGTTATCCATAGTATCCCCAGAGTTGGAAGAAGCAACGCGAGCTATGAAAACACGGGTAGGGACAGTATCACCGGGGCAAAGAATCGAGAGAGGAACGGCCTCAAGTGCAGAAGGTAGTATCTGGACTGAGTCAGAGAAAGTGGTCGAGGAAGGAGATGGAGGCACAGGATCTGAAAAAGAAAAAAAAAAGAAGAGAGAGAAATTCAAACAACAAAAACGGAATCAAGAACAGAAAAACTAGGGTTCTACGAAGAGGGGTGATTTCGGAGAAATTAAAGCGGAAGAACAAAGATTTCAGGGGACTTTTTGAAGAAGGAAGCAAAATCCACAGCAATTGACAACCAAACAAGAACGCCCAATACACAAATTCAAGATACCCAGTCAGTAAGGTTCAAGATGCCCAATTTGAAAAAAAGAGGGAGAAAAAAATTCTCAAAACACAAAATCCCAGATATATGAAGTACAAAATCAGGGGAAAAACAACTTACTCATAATCGCGGAGGAGAGAATCGGGAAATCTTGAAGATTACAGGAAGAATCGCCGACGGAAGCTAGGATTTTTTGCAGAGAGGACTTTGAATGCAAAGGAATTTGGGGAGAATGAAGGTGGAAAAAGTCCGAAATTTTACTAAGTGTCGAATTTATACTTGGGGAAGTTTAAGGGATGAGAAGATAAAGATCGTTAGATTAAAGCCCGATCGTACAGTAGGAGGCATTAATTTACACAGCACTCAAGGCTGGCACGTTATGCGAAGGGGTGTCATTATTAAAGCGCCTGACACATGCAGCCGATGCGATGCGTGGCAGAAAAGCGGGTGCGACAGAAAGGACTTGAAACAGACGACTTTATTTCTAGCGATAAAGGGAAAATTATTTGAAAATATGAGCGGGAAACTTACCAGCTGGTCGATATTTGACGACGAGCCATCCAGAAGGTCGATAGATACGAATTCACTCTTAGATCGAGTCATTCAGACTCGACCAGAGTGGGGGGGGACTAGATGATATGGGATATTATATACTCAAGGATAAACCAGTGTACTCAGCCGATTGAGAAGATCGAACTAGGAGAAAGCCAAGATAAGAAGCGGGAGGATCGATCATTCAGATAGTCGACCAGACAGGTGGTCGACCAGTCCATTGCACGACCAGACAAACGATCGATCAACCCATCGCTCGACCAGATACATGATCGGGCAACCTATTCGACCTCAACAGGTCGATCGCTTCGAGGAACCAACAGTCGGCCTAGTCATGGGCGCGTGTATCACGGGCGCGCGTAAGAGCCTCTAACTGAATCCCAGGAGAATATTTACCCCATGTGCAGGGGGGACACGTGTCGACAATGTATTGGGTGATAGCGATAACCACATCTGACAGCTCCCAACGCCCCGCGCCACCTCTGACATGTGCGCGGCGTGTCAGAGTACGGACGGGCAGCTTGGGCAGCCAGCTCATCCTTATCCGGGCAGCTATTAGAGAAGGTATCTCACCCCTATATAAAGGGGGTGAGCATTTCTCCCTTAACACATTCTATTTTCCATACTTCATTTCAGTATACTCATACACATACTGACTTAAGCATCGGAGGCTCTTCACCGGGCACAACCCCCGGTGTGAGAGTTATTTGCAGGTTTTCAGCGTTCTACCGGCGAGGACAAGAACCAATCTATCCCGAACCGGACCAGGACGCTTACGCTTGCATTAGGGTCCCCTTTCCTTAAAGCTCTACTGGCACTAACAAAACCTACATTAGCCCCATTGACATTGAAACTGAAGGTGGTAGAACACACAAAAGAAAGAATCCAATCAACAAATCTATGGAAAATACCCATCTTAAGACATACTCTAGCAAGAAAATCCCATTCAATCCTATCATAAGATTTAGACATATCTAGCTTAACAGCCATAAATCTATCCATACCAGTCGTCTTGTCATTAATGTAGTGATTACACTCACTGGCTATGATTGCATTGTCCAAAATTTGCCTGCCTGGGACAAATGCAGATTGCGCAGATGAAATGCAGACATGAAGGACAGTTTTAAGCCTGTTAGCAAGAATTTTAGCAATTAATTTGTACAGAACATTACAGAGACTGATTGGCCTGAGATCAACCATCTGAGAAGGGTTTTTTTTCCTTTGGAATTAAAGTAATGATAACATGATTAATACCCTTAGGGATTCTCCCACTAGAGAAAAAATTATGAATAGCCTCAACAACATGCCTCTTAACAATAGACCAAGAACTAAGGAAGAAACCAACAGTTAAGCCACCTTCCCCTGGTGCTTTGTCTTGATGCATATCTTTAAGGGCTTCCTCAATTGCTTTCTCTGCGACATCCTCAGAGAGTCTTGAGTTCTTCTCAGGAGAAATAGAGGAAGGGATCTCCTCATGATTACAACTCTCCACACAAGGGTTAGAAGATTTAAACAAATTGACAAAATACTGCTCAATCACTCCTATGGTCTCCTGCTCATTTCTACATTTAGACCCATCCAACTTACACAAGTTATCCAAGGCATTACATCTTCTTCTTTGATTCACATAAGCCTGAAAAAACTTTGTGTTTTTGTCCCCCAATTAATCCTAGCTTTTTGCTGCCAGAAAGTTTCTTCATGCTTATAGGCAATGTGTAACCTATTTCTACAATTTCTCCACCCTTCCCAGTCCCTATCAGCACCTAAAGACTCAAACTCACTCATTTTAGCTTTCAATTTCTCAATATCCTTAGCAGAGTTGTAGGAAAACGTGGGTAACCATCCAAGGATAGCTTTCCTCACACTCCTAACTCTACTTTGAATATTGTAGAGACTGAAACCATCTGTTATTATCCGACTCGGCAAGACACTGTTAAGAGGTTTTAAGCATGCTATTAAATGTGATTAACTTTTAAACCGACATGAATCAGAACCACACCGATCTGCACAAAAGAACCGGTCTGAACCACCAAAGACCGAAGTGGTCAACGGCTGCCGAGGTCAACATCTTCCGAGATCAACATGAACCGAGGTTGTCACCTCCCTAAGCAGGTGACAAGGCGCCTACGTCTGACCCTCCAGCTCCACAAGATCCGTCATCATTTATGTGGGACCCCCTGCCTCGAACCGCCCACAAAAAAGTAGCTTTATTCGAAAAAGTCATGCACAGATCCCAATGTATCAACCCGAAATTACTATAAATAGCGGGCCTATGACATTTGTACGGGAAGCTCTCTCCGAATTGAAAAAACTTGAAAAAAGCAACACGTAAAAGCCCATCACGGCTCTTCACCTCGGTTCACCTCGGACCGGGGCCATTGTCGATTCAATCTTACATGCTTTACGTTCAAATCATTCTAAATTACCCACTTAATCATACATTACATCGTTGTTAAGAATCACATAACAACACCATCCACAGGGATATTCCAGGCCTTAGAGATCAAATCCTGAAACCCAACCTCCTTAACCCATCTATTATCAAACAGAAATCTTCTATTTCTCTTAGTCTCCATCCTATCCATCTCTAACAAAATCATACAATGATCCGATGAGAATATAGGGATATGTCTCACCACAGCATTGGGGTGAGCACAAAACCAGTCAGGGGAAAATAAGAATCTATCTAAATTTTCCTCTATAAAATCCTCCCTCTGTCTATGGTTAGACCAGGTGAAAGGATGACCCATCACTCTGCTATCCACTACCCCTAAACCCATAACAAGATTTCTAAAATTATTAAAACTACCTTCCTTCCTCCTTAAACCCCCATTCTTCTCCTGATTGGAGAGGATATCATTGAAATCCCCTCCCAAAAACCAATGATTACCCCACATTAGGCTCTGTCTCAACAGAAAATTCCATTGGACAAGTCTTTCAGAGAGGTTAGTACTGGCATAAACAAAGATATCCCACTTGGAGTAGTGCTATCTTGGAATCTAAAGAAGACTTCAATGCAAAATTCACTACACAAAAGCTTCTCCACCTTAATATTACTAGACCAGCAAAGAAACAAGCCTCCCCTAGTCCCTACAGGATTAACCACCACCCACCTATCCTCAAACTTACACTTCCTACAAACAGTTTTAACAATTTTTTCTTTTTTTTTTTTTTTTTTTTTTTTTTTTTTTGTTTCAAAGAGAAACAGAAAATCTGGAAGGTGAGTCCTAAAAGACTCTTTGATTTGGGAAATTGTAGAGGGCCTCCCAGTCCTCTACAATTCCACATAGCAACCTTCATTGATCACCTTGGGACTAGTTATGGCTGGTTTTCTCCACCAAGGTCAAAAGCATATCAGACTTTTAAACTTTCTTACTACTACCCCCTCTCTCGAGCCCTTCATGTTCAGGACCAATACACAATTCAAAAGATCTTTTAGTACTCTCTTTCTCCCCTATAATAACCCCAACAACTCTCTCTTGGCAGATCCCAAAGCCTCCTTGCCTCTGTTGGTCTGAACTCTAGGTTTTCTGACAAAGGGTTTTTTTTTTCTCTGGAGAACCCTACCATCTATAGTGGTTGACTGGACAGTGATGTCCATGAGTTGGGATTCATTGAGATCCTCCTCACTCACCACTTTCTCCCCTATACTTCTAACTTCAATCCCCTTACCATTGGATCCCTCCGATCTTAGGTTTTCCTCAGGAACTTCGGGCCTTAGAATCATCATTCCTTTATCGGGAATATTTAATGTTGTCCCTTGGTTACTACCCACATTCCCCAACCCACTACCTTGAGGCTGAGATCTAACAGATTCTCCCCCACCACTCTTATCTTGAGTACTACCCCTAGTTGAGGAGTTAATGCTCTTAGATTCTAGGAAGCTAATAAGGGTTGCCTTAAGCCAGTCCCCATATTGGCAATGTTTAACAATCCCTCTATTGATGTCTTCTTTTTTAGAAGAGCAACCCCTATCATTATGCCCTATCTTCCCACAGTAATAGCAAAAGGTTTGCAAATGTTCATACCTGAAATCAACCCATTTGCAATCTTGCCCTAATTTAACATTGGCTCCCCTAGGGATAGGTTCATTTAAATTCATCTCCACAAGGATCTTAACCAGTTGCCCATCCCAACTACCAGCTGCAGGGACAAGCACATCTAAAAACCCTACCAATTAAAGAGCCCAGCTTGTAGCCAGTTTTAGGGGCTATCCAATGGAGAGGAATATTGTTGATTTGCACCCACATTTTAATAACTTCCTCATTCTCTTGGAACTCAACCTGACCAGGAGACCATTTCTTAAAGAGAATGTACTGACTATCGAAAGACCAAGTTTTACCGTTAAGGATTTTATCTAGATCCTCCTCTGATTTAGAAAGAAAATGGAAAAGGTTATGCCCAATACACTTCATGGAAAATGGAGATTTGGTCATCCAAATGCTACCAAGAGTTGCTTTCAGACCAGTGAAGTTTATCTTCTTCTTTCCATAAACCTTACCAATGAGACTAAGCTTACATTCTTGAAGAGTAGGGGCAATATCTAGGTCCAATAGACTCACCCCTTTATCCACTTTCTCAGAAAGCTCAAAAGAATTGAGCTTATCAATCAGATCCCCTTCCATAACCTAATGAAAAAACACCGAACACACACCTAATTCTGGGGGAGCTAACCCGACTAGGCTCGCCCCAAAAAAGCCTAGCGCACACCCAAGGACCAGGGAAAGCAAGAACGAAGAAGACAAAGACAAACTGAGAAACGAGAACTTACAGAGATTTGATGAGCAACAAAGGTAAAAATCGATCTGAAATACGAGAGAATGAAGGATAAATCATGCGAGAAACCCTAGTACCCCATCTCACTTGGAGAAACCAACTCTAGAGAGTGAAAAAATTCCAAAAAGGGAACTTGGATAGCTTTAATGACATTTGCAGTTAAACTATTATAATTCCATAGGTGGCCATTTGTAGGGCTGAGCATGGGACTCGGAGAATTCCGAACCGTTCCGAAAACCGAACCGAAATCACTCTGAACCGAAAAATAATCGTTGACCGTTTGACTTTCTTCGAACTGAACCGAAACGAAAAAATAATTGGTATGGTTCTGGAGATTTCACAAATATCCGTACCGAGAACCAAACTGAACCGCCTCATACCGTACCGAACCGAAGAACCGAAATTAAGAACTGAATTATAACATTAGATGTGTTATTAATATATTTTATGTCACTTTGATCCATTATAATATAGTAATAATAACTATTAACCTTCACTTAACTTTCATGTTTAGTAATACTTGATCTACAATTGATTTTTTTCTATTATAAAATAATTATTTAAAATAATATGAAAGGTTAAAGAATATTTTTTTAGAAAAAAATATTTTATTTTGTTTGAATTTTAAATTTTTAATATTAGTTGCACAAATTTAGTCTTAACTAAAATTTAGAGTTACTTGTAAAAATGATTTCAAATAAAATTTTTAATATGAGGAAGTATTGATGAATGTTGGTTTTATTAAAGCATATAAAAATTAAATAACTAAAATTTAGAGTTACTTCTAAAATTGATTTCAAAATAAAATCTTCAATATGACGAATTATTGATGAATGTTGTTTTTTTAAAGCATTTAAAAATTAAAATATAACTAGGTAGTCATTAAAAAAAATCTAAAAAAATAAGAAATCTCCGAAGATCCGAACCAAACCATACTGAACCGTACCGTCCCAATAGTCTCGAATACCGAACTGAACTGAACCGAAAAATAAAAATATCTGAACCGGACCAAACCGACTTTTTGCACGGTTCTGAAGATCGAATTTTGGGATCTCCGAACTTTGGTACGGTTCTGGAGATTTATCAATCTCCGAACCGTACCGACCACGCTCACCCCTAGCCATTTGATGGTGTACCAACACACGATAGAACAAAACATCACACATGTGCAGTAATGTGCCAATGAATTCTCAGGCTTCTCCTTTTCACTCACTAACGACACTTACCTTCCACAACCACAACCAAATCCTAAGGTTGCATTTGATACGAATCCCTTAATATTTATCTATATATATATATAGTATATATATATATAATGTAATATCCCGTCATGTTAATAATATATATCATGTATTTAGTTTCGATATAATAGTATTGTCGAGTATTATTTTTCGAAATTAATTATTTCAATCGAGATTATCCGAAATTATTTTCGAAAGTACCGTTTACGTTCGGAATAATTTTGGTAATTAAGTATCATGTCTAACTAAATAATTAAGCATTTAATTATGCTTAATTAAGTGATAATCATGTTCAATTAATAAATGCCGTAGCATTTTGTTATAAGGTTGCCCATTTTTTTTATTATTGCCGTGAGCAATTAAGTGGGGGGG
>CACSLK010027831.1:6992062-7002127 GCA_902706635.1 Striga hermonthica | reverse complement strand
GTCCTGGTTCATGTTTAAATATCATTTTTCAGTTAAAATTCCGGGTCCAGTTCAGTTAAGTAAATTAATATCAGTTCAGTTCCGTATTTAACCGGTTTTAGTTATACCGGTTGAGTCTAAATATCATGTCAAGTCCAGTAAGGCATCTTAACATATTAATCAGTTAATTTATCAGTCTGAGCATAGTACTTAGTAATTGTTTATATTATATTTCAGTTTGACCAGGCATCAGATATCAGCACTGCCTTTTCATTTTCACGGATCAGGTGGGGACTCAGACTGGGTATTACATTAATTATAATTACGGTACCATGTTTGAGGTATGTATTTCATGTCATGTATCCGCTCGGAATGGTCGTCGGTCCGTTCTGGGTTCTAGTGGCCTTAGTCTGCCCACTAGAGTGTGCACATGGTGTCCGACATTTTTATGCTGGCAGATGAGGTAACGGTCATGGTTCATGTGATGATTATCAGGTTCATGTTTATTACCGGTTTCATGTTCACGTTATGTATATACCAGGATCATGATATTGCAATTATTTTCACTGTTTACTTAAGTATGAGTTTCTGTGGAGCACAGTGGATTAGTGCTCACGCCCCCACATTATTCATGTTTTTCAGGTCACAGAGTCGGAGCCGAGGAGTGAGCGGGCGATCGGTTCAGGACATTTGTTTATATTATATATTATGTTTGTCTACGCTATGTTTCCGCTACTGTTTTCAGTACTCTAAACCAGTTTTTTCTCCGACGTTAGTCGGTTATCATGTTATATAACCGTTTTACTATTAAACTGTAATAACAGTTTTCAGAATAAGACAGATTTTACGGTAACACCTCGAATCAGATTTCGCAAATTAAATATTTTATTTTAGAAAATTTGCGAAAAGCGCACTCTGTAATTCAGGAAATAGCGGCGTGTTACAATTGGTATCAGAGCATGTTTCTGCGTCTCTGAAAAGTTTTTTTTACAAGTCAGAAATTTTCAGAAAAAACTGAACCGTCATGCTCACGCCTCGCCGACTACAGGTAAGCGCTGATTTATGTTTTTCAGTTATAAACAAATTACTTTGTCTATGCTCAGAAATTTATTAATCATGATTTAGTTAAGATGCTCGAATCAGGTTCAGAACTTATAGATCAGTGTACTCAGATATAACTCTAGATTTCCTCAGGATTCATGTCAGTATTTCCCAGCCATGTTTGGAAACTCGTCAAGAGATTTGTGTACCTTAGTAATCAGTTAAAGTATTTTTCATGTGTTCAATAATATTGAACTTTCTCAATGTTCAGATGCCGCCCCGTAGGGAACCTGATCACCCGGTTCTTCCCCAGGCCACAGTAGACGCACAGTTTCGCGACTATCATCCTGAGAAATTCTCCGATCAAGGAGATCCCCGTATTGTGGACGAGTGGATTCAGGGCCTTGAGTTGATTTTCGAGGTCATGGATTGTCCAGATAGATATCGCGTTATATGCGCTCAGCTTCAGCTAACCGGTGATGCGCGACTCTGGTGGAATGCCTATTGGAGCATGCGTCCCAGTGAGAAAGAGGGTTGTACCTGGGAGAGACTCAAGGAGTTAATCCGCGAGAAGTACTATCCCACATATTACCGAGCAGAGATAGAGCGTCAGTTCCTGTCGCTCAAGCAGGGTACTCGTTCTGTTGATGAGTACGAGAGGGAGTTTACTAGACTTGTAGCTTTTGTTCCGGACTTGGTTCGTACGGAGGCACAGAGGGCACAACGCTTCATTGACGGGCTTTACCCAGCAGTCTGTCACAACATTGTAGGCCATGGGACCCAGACCTATGCTCGTGCTGTTTCGATTGCTCAGGAGGTGGACGCCAGCATCCGGAGGGAGGCAAGCCGCGACCGTTCTCAACCATCTGCCCCCGCCAAGTCATCCACAGCTCCATCAGTTCCCCCAGCCGCCCAGCCGAAGAAGGAGAAGAAGAGGAAGGGAAAGGGCGCCCAGACTGATAGGAGGACCTGACAGAGACAGAAGCAGATTCCACAGTGCCCTACTTGTGGACGTCTTCATCGCGAAGAGTGTCACATGGGCCAGGATATTTGCTACTACTGCCACGAGCCCGGACATTTTGTTAGCCGCTGTACGAAGAAACTTCAGCAGCAGCCACCACAGCAGCAGCAGCAGCCCCGTCAGCAGGCTCAGAGGCCACCAAAGCAGCAGCAGAGGGGCAGACAGCAGGCCCGAGTCAGTTGATCAGGCCGAGGCAGAGCAGCATCCAGGTACCATGTCAGGGATGCTTATACTTAATAATGTTCCTGTTTTCGCTTTGTTCGATACTAGAGCGACGCACTTTTTTATTTCACGACGATGTCTTGATGCCATCAGAGTTCATGCTATCACCGCTGTCGATCCTCTCGAGGTGAGTTTAGCCTCGGGACGAAAGATAGGGAATATAGCTAAAGCTTCAGATCTCAGCCTTTCCATCGGTGGTCGTTCATTGTCTACCGACGCGTATGTTCTTGAGATGAGGGACTTTGACCTCATTCTCAGAATGGATTGGCTATCCTTTTATCATGCAGATATCCGATGTCATGACCGGGTGATTACTCTCTATCTTCCGGGAGACGATTCAATTACCTTCTTTGGCACCAGGAATCGTTCATTACCTCATGTCGTTTCGATGGTGAAAGCCACCAAGATGCTATGACGAGGCAACTGCCAGGGTTATCTGGTAAGCCTTGTCGATGTTTCTCAGAAAGAACGAACACCTCACGATGTTCCAGTCGTTCGTGAGTTTGTGGACGTGTTCCCAAACGAACTTCCAGGAGGACCGCCTAACCGGCAGGTGGAGTTCTCTATCGATCTCATTCCAGGAGCCGGCCCAGTATCCAAAGCCCCGTATCGTATGGCGCCGAAGGAGTTGCAGGAGCTTAAGGCGCAAATTCAGGAGATCAAGAAGAGATTAACTTCAGCACCGGTGTTGGCTATTCCCGATCCTTCTCGGAGTTTCACCGTTTTCAGCGATGCTTCGAGACAGGGTTTAGGATGTGTACTCATGCAGGATGGCCAGGTCGTTGCCTATGCTTCACGTCAGCTCAAGCCACATGAACAGAACTATCCGACGCACGACTTGGAGTTGGCCGCAGTTGTTCATGCTCTCAAGATAGATTTTACGGTAACACCTCGAATCAGATTTCGCAAATTAAATACTTTATTTTAGAAAATTTGCGAAAAGCGCACTCTGTAATTCATGAAATAGCGGGGTGTTACATATAAACAATTATTTTTATACTAATAATATTTATTTTATCTATATAATTAATATTATTCCTTTACTTACATAATTATAATTACCATTTAAACGTGGCCAACAAAATTACACATGGCCAACAAGCCATAACGTTGCTGATTCACCGGGATTGTGCTGTTGACCAACCAGGTAAGCTCTTTAACCATGGAATTTAGACCCGACCTGGGATCTGGCATATGTTTTTGATGGGCTGATTCCGAGCCTCAATAATTAACGACCCGCTAGTTAAATCGAAACCGAAATTGGTGGGTTCGTTCCAATCATGGACTGTATCAGACTGGTTTGTTTGGAACCATTGAAATTGAGTCACAACGATCAAAGTGGAACTGATGGGCCAAAACTTGGATCGGGACCGTCAGAATTTGTAACTGGAACTGTATTTCCCCTAGAGTGGTTCTAGTTCCATATTATTAAGTTCGTCGACCCTTCGGGTCGGGCCTGTTCTACTAGTAATCACAATCAATTAAGCATGTCAATTTATCAGGTCGGGGCAGGTAGTTCCATGCCAAACTTGACCCGCGAACCTAGCCGACTGTCGCACCTTGACCAAGATTGTAACCAGTTTAGACTTGGCTCGTTTTAAAAACTCGAAACGGGTCTTACCCACCTTAAAAGCAATAGGTTAGAACTTAGACAATGCTAAAGTCAAAATTGTCACCCTTACCAATCTTTTTTTCTCTCTAACTTCAATTTTAATGATTAAATTTTATCTCACCAAATTCATAGTATGAAATCTATCTCACTTTTTCTTTTAGCATTTTTTTATTATATTCCATATTTTTCATCTTTTAAAACGATACAAAACCTTCCGAAAAGAATCTCACATCCAATCTCACAAACAACGCACAATCAATCAATCATATCCGTTCATATAATTACTTCATTTCCTTGTTTCGAGTTCAGTTGTCCCATCCCATCTCCCCAAGGATTAGCTAAAAAGTTTTCTGAGGTAATGGCAGAGGAGCAACTCAACAAAGTCGAGACGGAGGCTTCCGAGGAAAAGGTTGAAGCTCCAAACGACGTATCGGAGGAGAAAGCGCTTCTCGTAGTTGAAAGTAAATTGTCTGTGCTAAATTTCTATGATTTTTTTGCTTCTCAAACATCTTTTTGAGTGGAAAATTTGGTGGCCGGTGTAAGGATGTGCGCATGAGTATCGTCTTATCTATGTTTATTTCCGATTAAGGTGATTTTGTGGTCTACTATTTCTCCCTATGCAACTTTTTCTGTATTTTGCAGCCTACCGGTTGGAGCTGGCGCGTAGGACTGTAAACGAGCCGAGCTGAGCTCGAGCTTAGGGTGCTCGAGCCGAGTTCGAGGTTTAATAAACTATAAAAAATTAAATAAAATATATATATTCGAGCATTATCTCCTCGGCTCGGCTCGTTAACCGACGAGTTTTAAATAAGTTCGAGCTCGGCTCGTTTAATTGAACAGCGTTCAGCTGCTCTTTTAGTTGTAACTTCTCTTGCTTAAATTGTTTTGGTAACTTGCTAATTTTAGATTTGGAAGTTAATATTTATTTGGAGAGAACAATTTTATTTCTATCCATTGCAGTTTTTTATTTTATATAATCTTTTGTTGGCTCCATCACATTTTTTTTTTATGTATATTTTGGTGCTATTAGAAGTGTCCATAGAAAGGAAAAACCTTGTGTTACTTGGTGAATATCAAGTTTCATTGCCATTAAGTTCAACTGCTTCTCTTTTTTTGGTAAAAAATAAATAAATAAATCCTTTTGTCCTATAACTTCCAAAAACTCTGTTTTACTACACATATAATTTATACAGACTCAGAAGCAGCTGAGGAGAAAAACCCAGAGGGCTCTATAAACAGAGGTACTCATCTGCTTACTTTTATCTTGATGGGGTTTATATACAGGTTTATGAATAATTACAGAAAATACATGAAGGTATATAAATAATTACAATTATTTTCAATGATTTTTAGAAGTACAGACAGTCTTCATTTATGAGCACAGTTTGTTTAACTAATGGATACCTCATGGAGGTATAGTTTGTGAAAACTGAAATATGATGTTATATATGTTGGGTGCACTATTAACTCTAAACACAAGTAGTGAACCAGAATCTAAAATCATCTATTCCCCGAAAATTTTCATCAGATGCTGTACTTGCCCGGGTTGCGACAGAAAAGAGATTTTCTTTGACAAAAGCATGGGAAGAAAGCGAGAAGTCGAAGGCTGAAAATAAGTAAGTGTTTTTCTCTTTCCCGAGCTCTCTGTCGTGTCATTTCAGTTAACTTAATCTATTTACATACTAATAACAATCGGAAAGAAGTATGACATTTCAAAATATATAACGATCCTACAGTTTTTCATGACTTGTGTAGTGCACGAGCTATACACTAGTTACGATTAATGAACAACGTTTACATCTGTGGTTTACCTTAAGATGAACCGACAAAACTTTTGATTCCCATGACATTACAAAAATAGCCTCATCTGTTTTGCATCTTTTACACTACTTCTCTGTATGAGCTGGTTTTACATACTATATAAATAAACTTTGCTGTATTGAGCTTTTATGAATGGATAGTGTACTTAACTTTTAGCCCTCAAACGGCCAGACATAATAAATATCAGGCTGTTGAGTGATGGCAGCTGTTGTGAGTATTAAGATTCGTGAAATAAATGAACATGAATGATAATCTTGCATAATAGAATTTTTGTGTTATATTATATTGTGAAGATATAGAAGACAAGATGAACAAACAAAAAGAAAGACTAAACTACTGTCCAGTGTTGATAAACAAATAACTAGAAAGCTGACTAAAGATGAACCGGATATTGAAAGAAAATATTGTATTTTACAGGGCCCAAAAGAAAATATCTGCAATTGGAGCTTGGGAGAACAGTAAGAAGGCGAATTTAGAGGCGGAGCTGAAGAAGATTGAGGTATATAAACAAAGTTTCAGTTACAAGGGGTAAACTTCGAATCCCTATGGTGTCTCTTATGACCCCAAGGAGTTAATTCTTATTCCGGAAAATGTCAAGCAAGTCTCGTAAATTATACATTGATAATGATTTGTGTTCCGATTATGCCATTTGTATTACAACCTTTAAAGACATATGACCATATAACTCCACATGCATATGTATGTTGTGTAGGAGCAACTGGAGAAGAAGAAAGCAGAACAGATAGAGAAGATGAAGAACAAGGTTGCTCTAATCCACAAGCAAGCGGAAGAAAAACGTGCAATCGTTGAAGCCAAACGTGGTGAAGACCTTCTCAAAGCAGAGGAAGTAGCAGCAAAATATCGAGCAACCGGAACAGCTCCAAAGAAACTGCTTGGCTGTTTTTAAACCAGGAAAAGAAACGGGACGCTTATACTATATACATGTTCTAATTTGAATTATAAGTTTGCAATCTTTTGCTGTCCTGTGTGCATATCTGGGCAGATGTCTTGTGGTAATTTGGTTCATAATGGCTTATTTATTTGTTAATTTTATTAGCTTGTGTGCATAAGGCGTGTGGTATTTGTTTGTTTGTAGATGCGATTGTGTATGTTATTTAACTGTGTGTATATTTTGAAGTCGTAACTGTGTTCATGGTTGGGGGCTGCAAGGATCTTTATAAGCTTTTTATACAATGTGAAATTATAGTTCTATTCTTCATGGTAGTAACTAATGCGTCATCATTTATAGAAGAATTTTGATTGCTGGCATTGGATGAAATGATATTAAGATATATGCACTTTGGTGTAAAATTGAAGTAAAATGGTTGATAAGGAATTTTGAGTTGGATGCATTATTTTGATGTAAAACAATTAGAAGGCTGTCCCCTTACTTTTACATGTGTATCACTATACAAACATAACATAATTTAGGACTTTGCGGGATAAGAGATTAAATACCAGTACCACTACCGTGTGCCCTGGCACACCTAGCTAGGTGTGCCAGGGCACATTTGCACGCGCCCTTTTACTCTCCAAAACTACCCAATACTAGAGAAATTTGGAGAGTGTAGTTCACATCCCCAATTTTTCTTTTTAATTAAAAAAGGGACTTATTACATAAATTAAAATATCATTAGTTATTTATATTAAAAAAATAAAATAAAAATACCAAAATTCATAATTTTTCATTATCTATAAATAGAGACCACATTTGATAGGTTTTTGAACACAACTAATTTTTCGTTTTTTCATAATTTTTCATAATTTTTCGTAATTATTTTATTATACTGACATATAATGAACATGTTACATAATAAAATGAATATGTTTTTAAATATGATGAACATGTTACAGATTGTAGATTGAAACAATACATATTCATCTTATTTTGTCACATGTTCACTTTATTGTGTATGTAAAATGTTCATCTTATTATTTAATATGTTCATTTTATTACGTAACATGTTCACCTTATTGTGTATGTAACATGTTCATCTTATTATATAACATGTTCATTTTATTATGTAACATGTTCATCTTATTCTATAACATGTTCATCTTATTATATAACATGTTCATTTTATTATGTAACATGTTCATCTTATTATATAACATGTTCATTTTATTTATGTAACATGTTCACCTTATTGTGCATGTAACATGTTCATCTTATTCTATAACATGTTCATTATATTATGTAACATGTTCATCTTATTCTATAACATGTTATTTTATTATGTAACACGTTCATCTTACTTTAGAACATGTTCATCTAAATTTAATTTGTGAAAATGTAACATTTTCATCTTATTCTATGACATGTTCATCTTACTCTATAACATGTTCATTTTACTATGTAACATATTCATCTAATTATAGATTTGCGTCATAATCTTCTAATAAGATAAATTAATTGTAAGAAATGATAAATTAATTGTGTTCCAGAAAAATATCAAATGTGGTCTCTATTTGTAGAGAATGAAAAATTATGAATTTTGGTATTTTTATTTTTATTTTTTGATACAAAATATGAATGATAATTTAATTTATATAATATGATAAATGAAATTCATTACCCAATAAAAATGGGACACATGTCCCATTTAAAAAAAACACTTACCTCCTTACCTCTCTCACGCGCCTGTAGAAGAAATGTATTTCACATAAGGCCCTGGCACACCTTGCTAGGTGTGCCAGGGCACACCTAAGTATTTGCCATTAAATACTATCACGGAGTGGGGTCCACTTGATTTTTTTTTTATTTTTAGTGGGTCTCACTCAATCCACCCACTCAATCTAAGATTAAATAGCTACTAATGGACATAAATCAATAGCGACATATGCACACGGTATCAATGTTTTAAATACCATACCAGCAATATGAGATACGGTGGTCTAGGTAGCCGGTGCGGTTCAACTTAAATATTATTATGGTCAAAATACCAATTTATACCAGAAAATATATAACAAGAAATCGGTCAAAATGGCGGTTTATATTGGTTTTTTTAAAAACAATTTATATCTTTAATATACTGTAATTAATTTATTTATATAAACTGAAAGTTCTACACTTAATTTTAATATGAGTATTTATTAAAGTTACTTTTATACATTATTTATATCATAATAATAAATTACTTAATATTTATTGAAACTAATAAAATAAATGGTAAAACAGATTGAACCGCGTATCCGCATAAATACCGATACGGTATTGAAAACAATGCATTGTACTATGTAGTTGAGAAAGCAACATGAATTAGCCGATGTCTTGAAAATACTCTCTTCCAAGGCACGAGTTCAAATGTCATGCTCACATTCCCCAAAAATTATTAGTTGTGGAACTCTTTATATTTGTAATGTTAGGTCAAATGTCATGCCCACATTTCGTAAAATTATTAGATGTGGAACTCTTTGTATTTGTAATGTTTGTGTTAGCAACCACCCTGTGATTCCTTTGACTATAGACCCAAAAACTCATGTGAATGAGGTGGGCCCTGCTGATAATATTCAGGGTGATACTATCATAGTCACTGGAATCTCCCTCATGGATGATCCTAGCCTTGTTGATGTGGCTGTCCAATCTTCTCCTGTTAAAGGGAAGGCTAATCAGGGTAAGAAGGCCACTTTTACCAGAAAACCTAGACTTAGGAAACCTATTGCTCAAGTTAGCATGCAGGTTGACAAGGTTGGGACTTCTGGTATTAAGATTGGAAGGGAGGGCTCTCTTAAGAGGAGCAATGAGAACTTGCAGGAGGTGGGTTTGGCAGGTGATAGTGAGTTGCAAATAGTTAAGGAAGTTAAATTGTCTGGGGATATGATTTTATCTGAGGTGGAGGAAACCAGCCATAACTGGTCCCACAGTTTCCAATGAATGTTTCTGTGTGGAATTATAGAGGTTTTGGAGGCCCCTCTACAATTTCCCAGTTCAAGGAAGCTTTAAAGCTCCACCACCCTTATTTTGCCTTTTTATCTGAAACAAAAAAAAAAAAATAAAAATTTGTTATTTCTATGTGTAAGAAGCTTAAGTTGATTGATAATTGGTATTATGTGAGCCCTGTGGGTAGTAGAGAGGGGCTTTTTTTTTGTCTTGGTCAGAGAATATTTCTATTCTTGAGATTAATAATTTAGGGGTTGGGATAGAGGTCTGTTTTAAGTTCAAGGGTTTGGATATTTCTGTCTGGGCAGCCTTTATTTATGCTAGTACTGATAATGTTGTTAGAGCTGCTCAGTGGTGTTGGGTTCTATTAGGAACGTCGACAATGTGCACATTCAAATCTATTGAATAATAAATCCTAACGCAGCGGAATCTACAGTTAGGATTAGGACTTACGGTTTAAAATTTTTGCCGACTCTGAGACGTTTCTGA
>CACSLK010027831.1:6947140-6963525 GCA_902706635.1 Striga hermonthica | reverse complement strand
TTTTTTTTTTTTTTTTTTTTTCCGTTGCTTAAATTTTATTTTGTACCCCTTAATTTCAAGACATTTTATTTTTGCAGTGTTTTTTCCACACAAATTATTGAAATTTAGTACTAGCATTTATTTTAGTCTTGTATAGGCAAAGAGATGTGCATTAGTGAGTTCCCATCTGTTACTTTACATCATCAATGCAATCTCAAATTTTCATTTAATAATACTTCACACCAGTCCAAGTCCTTTTGGTGCAATCTCGAATATGGTTGTAGAGCTTTCCATGACCTGGCTCTTTTTGGGCTTTTTATTGGTTGAGGGAACGAGTATCAGCTTATCCTTCCCCATTTGCCTTCATCGTTTTTGGCTAGTTATATTCGACAGAAATGCAAATGATGAAAAATTCCCTGTCAGGAGCATTAGGTGAAATAAGTTTACTCCTAGGGTTGCAGTGCAGTTTTGAGACAACAGGCTAGGTTTTATCATCAATTAAATTATTGAGAATGCACCTGTTTTGTTCTCTATCTCTTAATTTATCTGTGTCAAATGTCAAGGATTTTGGTCTTGATAAATTATTACATGAGTTTCTGAACTGACTATGTTCAGTATGTAGAGAAAGTCTTATGAGAAACACCCTTCTAAATATCAAGAGTTCAGTGTATTTTCAAATAATGCTTGTTCCTTATTGTACTTTTCCTTTTTCTTTTTCTTCAGAAAATATGATCTTGAATCTACTTTCCTGCAATCATTGGCATTAAGAAAACATTGATTTTGAAACCGAGTGAGAAAGATGAACTTGTGGGTATTGGTTAATCGCAATAGTACTACCATTCAGACTTATATGACATCAATCAAATTTAATTTCACCGCTCGGGATATGCGTTTAGTTTACAAATTGCATATTTTAGAAGCAGTCATTTGTAAAACATTCTCAAACCTTTGGTTCTTTCTGTAGCCTACATCACGGGCCTTATGAATGAACCTCAAAAACTCGATACAACAGACATTTGCATAATATGCATATACAGTGTGTCACCTCTTTCCACATACACTTCTCTACATAAAACTCCATTTTATTTTATGTTCAAATTCAGGATGTTCTACGGACCCGGTGGGCCCTACGCTTTATTCGCGGGGAAGGACGCCAGCAGAGCACTGGCAAAGATGTCTTTTGAGGAAAAAGACCTTAACGGCGACCTTACCGGGCTGGGTGTTTTTGAACTCGAGGCTTTGCAAGATTGGGAGTACAAGTTTATGAGCAAATATGTCAAAGTCGGGACCATCAAGACAACTGTACCTATAAATGAAGGCGCAAGTGAAGCGCAACCAGCCGAAAGCAATGACCCGAAGCCTGTTGATGATGAAGCCTCAAAGCCAGCTAATGTTGATGCCTCAAAGCCTGTTGATGGTGAAGTCTCAAAGCCTGTTGATGATGAAGCCTCAAAGCCTGTTGATGGTGAAGTCTCAAAGCTCGCTGAGGATGTCCAGTCTGAGTCCGTCAAGAAAACGGAAGAAACTGTGGAGAAAAAAGAGTGATTATGGAGTTGATATATGAGGTTAAGTGTGAGTGAAATTAGGGAAATCTGCTTATATATTGTGATATGCATAGAGGTGTATTTTTAACTCTGTGATAGTGTTTATGTGTTAAATACTTGAAATGAACGGGTTTGCAATAAATTATGGGTGAAACATATGGAGACAGGTTTTGTATGCAATGATAGATAAACATTTGGCATCGATGTTCTAAGGTGACGTTTATTAGTTCCAGTAGTTTCTTGGGTCTTGGTACTTTCTTTCTGGTGGCTTCTCCTTGTATGTTGATTTTTTGCTGTTAGTTTATTGCAGGAAGGAGAGAGTATTTGTTGAAGAATCTATTAACTTTTGTTGTCGAAAGTGGTAAGCTAATCTAATTAAAAGTGAGAACGTCACTTGTTAGAAAAGTGGAATCTTCTTTAGGCCAAAAGTGCAAAGCGTTCACGTGAAGTGGCCAGAAAGATTCGGATTCTTCATTCTTTTTTTTTTTTTTTTTCAAACGATAGATATCTCATTAAAACAAAAACAAAGACATTACAACGAGAACAAACCCGAGATGGCCGCAAGGCCTGAGAGCATCACTTGGAAAAGTGAGCTAAAGACAACAAGACACTAAACATGGAAATGAAGCTAGCACAGGGCTAGAACACTTCAGTTCCAAACCAACACCAACAAACTAAAGCAAGCCAAAGCAATACTAAAGAAAAAGAGACCAAACAACTAGCACAACCGAGGCCAAACAACAACCCCAAAAACTGACAAATAAACTACCAAACCGACAAACAAAAGCAAAAACCCAAAGAAAAAAGAAAACAACTACTGAAAGAGAGATGACCAAACGAAGAAGCTTCAAATAAGGGCAGCAGAACTGAACTCCATCCATTCTTGCCAGGTTTTTTTCACCACTATCTGCACAGGAACTTCCTCCTTGTTGAACAGCCATAAATTCCTAGATCTCCAGAGCCACCATAGGATATAGGTGGACAGCTGGATTCTAGCCTCTGAAAAGTCAGATTTGCTGATTGAGCAGACTTCCCACCACCAGTTTTTGAAAGAAGAGTGTCTAGTGGGAATTCCATCCCATAGAAGGGGAGACATCTTCCACACAGCCTGGGCTCTTTTGCATTTGAGAAGCAAGTGATCCACAGTTTCAACATCATCCCCACATAGAGAGCAGATGGGATCAATATCAATGCCTTTCTTTAGTAGATTAGCTCCAGCAGGCAGTGTGTTTGTGAAACATTTCCAGATGAAATGTTTAATTTTTCCTTTGACTTTGAGCTTCCAACTTCTCTTCCTGATTAGTAAGTCAGAGTATTTGCTCATGCTTCCTTCTTCATTTTCGAATTCCGAATTTTGAATAAGATCCATTTTTTTTTTTCACACGAAAGTCTCGATTTCCTTGCATGAGATATTCATGTCTACCATTTCCAAAATGCAAACTTTGCCTCTAGCGTTTTTTTTTTAATTGATCCTTAATTTGTTGTGTATTTGATATTTAGCACTTTATTTATATTTTTATATAAAAGAAATTCTATAAACTCATCTATAAATTTGGTATATTATATTGTTTGTAGGTATGAGTTGGATTGTCCTTTTTAGTCCTTCTTAGGAAGTTTTTTTTTATCGGTAAATGTGAATTTATAGATTAAAGCTTAAGTTTGAAGACCGATAATCAGCAAACAAAAATACATTGGACAGTCACATGCTCGGCTCTTCACTCGCATGTGAATAGTCTTAGTGGACAACCAAGGTCGGTTGCTCACTCAAAACCCAAACCAATACAAAGAAAAACATGAGAACAAACACTCCCATGAAAAGGAAAATCCTATAAACCAAGGGTCTCCCTCTCATATTCGGCAAGAACATTCGGATAGCAAAGATTGTACGATAAACATGAGTTTGGATCTTACGAATCACTAGGCTCGGAGGTTGAGATTCATTTTCAAACATCAGCCGATTTCTCGCATTCCAAATAAAGTACATTGTTGCCGCGAGCGCCGCTTTCTTCAACTTGGTTTGCCAACTAGCTCCTCGTGCCTCCTTTTTAGTCCATTTAAGAGCCCCTTTAAGTGTCAAAGGTCTATGACAGAGGCGAAACCAATCCCGAATCACTCCCCAAATTTTCGAGCTAAAGGAGCACTCGAAAAATAGATGTCACGATGATTCAACAACATCACAACAAAGAAAGCAAGTTGGGTCTTCATCAAGGAACTCTAACCGGTCTTTCGTACGGAGACGATTGAGCACTCCCAACCAAAGAATAAAAGAGTGTTTGGGGGTATTGCAAGGGTCTCAAACAACCCCCGCCCATGGCACCAATGTACCACGTGGCCTCAAGAAATCGTAGCAACTTCGTGACCCATCTTGTTTACCTCGTCAACTCCAACGATGAAGCAGGACTTTCACGACTTGCTCACTACCCGATCTATCAACCATGACACGTCGAATCTCGAAATAATATTTGAAATGGGGTGAGTCATCTTTATATATTTCCCATTCCCACACGGACTTGCCCCGCAAATAAATGTTGTGGATCCATTTGTACCATGAGGTGTCCTTTTTTTCTTGCATGTTTCATATTGCGCGTGCAAGCAACGCTTGGTTCCATGCATTCAAGTTCTGAAGACCCAAGTCCCCTTCCGAGCGCGGGAGACAAAATCTATCCCAATCTAGGAGCGTGCTTTTCGATCCCCATAGAAATCTCCTACATAGTTTGATAATTGAGGTGCGCACAATAGTACGCGAGTGAAAAATTCCCAACCAAAAATACTCTATACCTTGGATCACCGAGCGAATAAGTTCCACTCTATCGACGTATGAGAGTGTATGGCCACTCCATAGGCTAAGTTGTGCCTCAATTTGCTTAACCAAGCCATCAAAAAGCCTAGCGGTGGTACGCTCCGTGGTGAGGGGGATACCGAGGTACCGAAAGGGCATTGGACCACATTGCAAGTGGGTTTCATCGAGTCCGATTAGCATGTTTTACTCCCTCCAAATAGATATTGGACTTTTGAACATTCATTTCAAGCCCCAATTTGGCCCCAAAGTCTTTGAAGAAATTCATGAAGATTTGAATGGATGATGGGTCGCCTTGGGAGAGTAGCATGGGATCGTCAGCAAAGCCAAGATGTGGAATTTTGAGATGCTCACACATTTTGAAGTTCTAGCCCTCCACCGTAGTGCACTTGATAAGTCTAGAAGGGTATTCAATGCAAATCACAAAAAGGAAATGTGAAAGGGGGTCACCTTGCCTAAGACCACACACTCCTTTGAAGTGTTCTTTGACGCTCCTATTAATAGATAATGAGTAGGATGGGGTAGTGACACACTCCATGATCCACCTCGTGATAACTGGTGGGAAGCCAAGACCCTCGAGCACTTGCTTAAAGAACGACCAATAAATAGAGTCGAAGGCTTTGCGAAGGTCAGTTTTAATGGTGCACCTTGGGGTGACCCGCTTCTTCATGTATTAACGAAGCAATTGTTGCATAAGGTGGATGTTATCCGAGGTATTCCTCCCCTTAATAAAAGCGTCTTGTGCCTCGTCAATGATGGAATCAAGACTTCACTAACTCTTCTAGCAAGGATCTTGGAGCAAATATTGTACAACGTATTACAACACGCTATTAGTCTAAAGTCTGTCACTAGCGAGGCGTGAGAGGACTTTGGAATAAGCGTAATAGTGGTGTGATTCCATTGCTTGAGGAGGGAGCCGGATCGAAAAAAATTCTTGAATTGCCGACACTACATTGGCACTGACTATGGCCCAACTCTTCAAGAAGAAGGAGGAAGTATAGTTGTCCGGACCCAGAGATTTTTCCCTTATGTCTCTTAAGTTGGCCTTTATATCGGCTTTGGTCATCGAGGCATGAAGCAAATTAAGATGCTCGTCGGCGATGCATGATCCCAAAAACGTGGGGGGTCCACATCCTCCGTATCACTACTGGTTCCCAAGGGAGACTCACAGTAGCCAACAAATTCCTTTAGCAACTTCATCGCGGGAGTCAGTCATAGTTCTATTTTTTCGATTGATCGAGGCTATGAAATTACGCTTCGATCTTTTCTTGACCAAGACATGGTAAAAGATGGCGCACTTGTCGCCCTTTACTTGAAAGTTGCATTTGACCTTTTATTGGTAGGAGAGCTTTTTCGCCTTGGACAAATTAAGCGCTTATAGTCTAAGGGAAGGTCACCTAGACAAGGTGTCGATGTCATCGAGATTGTTATGGAGCACTTGTTGAGCTAAAGTGAGGGCACTTTTTGAATCATTGGCCCGAGATAAGATATGTGAAAAGGATTCCTCATTAAGTTCCTCAAGTTTTCTCTTAAGGATCTTCAACTTTGTGCTAAGTCGGTATTGACTCGATCTCCCTCTACCTTGGTTCCAAATATCTTGGACACACGGCTAAAAATTCTCATGATCCGTTCACATATTACAGAACCGTCAAGGAGTCCCCCTAGTGCTCCTACCCTCAATGATAGTCACGATATAAGGGGAGTGATCGGAAATACTGTTTTTTATGTTTTTGTGCTTATTTTCTTGAGTTTTAGGGTTAGTCAAGTCGTTTTTAGGTTTGTTTGAGTGTCAACCGGTCCATTTTATCATATTTTATTTGTTTTCACTTTTATTATGAGTTCTTGTATTATGTCGTATTTTCGCATCTCTTTTGGTGTTGTGTTTATGGTCAAATTGTAATCCTGGGGATACGTGACGCTCGTGCTACTTTCGAGCAACTTCCGAGCCATTTAATCGAGCCGCGACACCTAGCACAAGGCAGTCCCTTAGCCGCGAACTCGCTGCGAATTCCAATCTGTGACCGGTGAAACAGCCTACGAGCGCAGCACCTAAGCCCTGCACTCGCCGCGAGTGATACTAAACAGTGCATCACCAACGTGCCACTCGCTGTCAAGTCTCCTTCGTAGCCCGCGAACACCACCCGCGAACCCATCATCCAGGAGTAGCACTCGCAGCGAACGGAGACTCGCCATCCGCCAACCGCATCAGCTTCATGGCAGCACTAGCATCCAACTCTAACTCGCGCCCTGCGAAGCGGCCAGCGCGAGGCAGCTACACAACCATGCACTCGCTGCGAGCCTATCTTTGCGTGCGATGAAGCGTGCCCGTGCGCTCCCAAGCACTTTCCCACACACTCGCTGCGAACTCTTTTTGGCGGCCTGTGAATGTGCCTTTTTAGTTGATTTTTACTCCAAAACTCGCCGTGAACAAGATTTCGAGACCTGTGAGCTGCTGAATCATTAAATGTGTGTGCACTTAGTGTGTGTTTTTGGAGATACACTATATATATGTTTTTTCCTTTGTATTTTGGATATCCACCCTTCATTATATCATTTTCACTCTTTAGGATCTTATCTTATGTTTTAAGTTTTCTCTCTAGACTAAGGAGCTTGTGTCATTTTCCGGTAGTTTTTCCGGTGACTTTCTTTTTGTTCAACTTTCGAGCTTTTGACTCCATTTTTCATCTACTATGCAATAGAATATTGGGTACTTATCTTTAAGGCTTTTTACTTTGATTTTTGCCTCGTTTTTACTTATAATGCTTATTAAGGTAAATGTGAGTATTGTAAATGATGGAGAGAAAGTTGGGACTTGGTTGTTTTTATTGCTTGCTTGAGTATTTGTAGGGATTAATTGTTTCCCTATCTAGAAGGGTTGGGACTCTAGGTAGAGCTTAATCACTTAGGGTTAGAAGGTTAGGGTTAATTAGCTCATAGCTTGCATATTTCTATTTTTTATTTGTTTTCTTTTTATTGCATCAATGGCATGATACTCTGATAGTTTAGTTTCGCTATTTGCTCGTTATTTGCTATTGCTCGTGATTATTTGCTCGCTTAGTGTTAATTCAACTCCGAACTAATTGATTAGAATGTTTAGGATTTATTTTCTCTTTTTTGTGATTTGGACAATTAAATAGTAAACGAAGCTCCGAACTGTCTTCCTTTTGAGAACGACCCGAGTCGGGTAGCTCGGTTACCTCTTACTCACGAATTGCTACCAAAAAAAAGAAAAAAAAAATACCCAGGGATAGAAAATTAGCGTGCAAAAAGAAGTCGGCTATCTACCAATTTGAATCCACCATAGCTCTACCAAGCTTAGACCAAACATGATTGTTGGTCCAAGTGAAAGAAACCACTCAAAGGTATATCCGACAACCCCAAGGTAACACATACATCGATAAGATCCATTGTGTCCCGAATAGTGACTCTCTCTTCTTTAATTCTCTCTTCATGGTTGAGGATGGTATTGAAGTCCCCAAGAAGCAACCAAGGTATTATCCTCGCATGAGAGGCCTTGAGCGATTGCCATAATAATTATTGATCGCCTCCGAATGATGTCCATAAATAAAGCTAGCAACAAAAGAGTGGTTACTAACCTTATAAGGGGTCGTAGAAAAAATGGCTTGTGGCAAGATTTCCTCCACGGTGAGGTCAACTCTCGTAGGGTTCCAAACAATGGCGACACGCCCACGATCATTAACTTCAAAATTATCACTAAAAGCCCCCACCCAACAACCTCATATTCACAAAGAGAGAAACACACATATTTTCGGTTTTCGTCACCAAAAGACCCAAAACATCTACATTATTCTTCCGGATGAGGTTAGTGTTAGTGTTATATACTGAAAGCTTGGATTTGGATTATATTACACTTTTATCCTTTATGAATGAGAATCATGTTAGATTAAACAAATTCTATGTTCTGTTGTTTTGCACTTAGATAGAATGGGTCGTCATCGGGTGAAAACAAGATCATTCTATCAGTTAATTGCAAAAAAAGAATTATGGTTTACAACCTAGATAGAAATGAACACCCCATCCCGAACGGTTGTAGTGTCAACGATACAGTTTGTCTTGACTGATTAGTTTCACTAGTACATTTATGTATTGAACTGGATCCCAGAGAGGTAAAGTTTGTTTTATACTTATCGTAGTAAACGAACTAGGCCGCAGTTAATTATTGCGTTCACTCAACCCTTAAGATATTAAATAGACATATATATGCAGTATATATTATTTTGATTCACTTGGATGAGTTTCATTTCGCTGAATTAATATTCCTACTGTGTTGAGTAATACTACTGTATGTATGATGTGCTATTAGGATATTTACAGTTACCATGTACGTTTAGTTTTATGATGTCCCCAGAATGAGTTCATGAAGGATTATTATGCTAAACTCTGCAGGTGGATTAAATTCCGGCATAGTAATAATGTGATGAACGAGCGCTAGCTTCGGTGAAATAATAATAAATTAATTCTTGATTATCAATAATCAAATTAATTAATGGACATTATATCTTAAACATGGGGAGGCAATTCGGGTAATTATAATTGGAGTCTCAACTGTAAATTGGGCTAAGAAAATGGAGTGCAATAATATTATGTTGGTGACCCATAATATTATTTAATTAATTAGAGTAGTGGATTTGGCCCATAATTAGTCTCATTAATTAAGAAGCCCTATTCCTAATCTCCTAAGGGTCTCTGCTGTAGCTCTATATATACATCATTAAGCTCATGAGAAGAGAAGAGTTGGACACATAATTCCACACTCCCCATACGCGCGTCTCTCCCCCCCTCTCTCTCTCTCTCTCAGTTCTCTTTCGAATTTTATATTCTTCTTCTTTCTCCATTGGTACAAATTGAAGAGGTTTTTTTGAGAAATACAGTAGAAGATCCCGTGGTAAATGAGATACATATAGTAACCCCGGATATCAACACTGCGACAAGCCCGACCCGATGAGCCAGACTCGTCGTGACACACGCCGCGACCAGCCGAGGAGCTGCGATGGACCACGGCCAGCTCGCGACGCGGGAGCCCTTGACCAGAGACACGCCAGCTCGCGACTCGCATGTGACCAGATCGGCTCGAATCCCTTTATGCTTGATCCGACTTGCTTGTGTGCACATCCAGGTGAATCCAAGATCAACCAGATCGCCATAAATTTTAAGCCGTAAATTTTCTACATCAAACCTTTAGATCTGCTGCGCATAGGTTTACGTTTGCTATTGAGTTCGTGATTTGTACATAACGAGATCCTCACATATCCCAACAAGTGGTATCAGAGCACTTGGTTAATTTGTTTGTACAAAGTTCGAATTTTACGGCTTTATTTGACAAGATGTGGTCAAATGCAACTATATATTGGATTATATTCGCATAACTCGATTTTGCAGAAATTAGTTTAATCACTTATTATGGCCGACTATGTGTTTGATGAATGTTGTTGGATGTGATGTTTGGTTTTAAATTTGTTTTTAAAGCCTCGGACATTTTCGAGGTATTTATGGATAAATGTTTGTAATAATTATTCGCCCGGAAGTTGACCGGATAGATTTAATTATTTGTTTAGAAAAAATGTACATCCATTTGTTGGATCTAGGATCAGATTATGTAATTTTGTAAATTATCTTTTTTTTATATTGTGATCGTGGATTGATGATCAGGAGATCATAAGGATCAACAAACCTCTAAAAACCAACCAGGCCGGATCCTGTCTGGACACGCGCGAAACGCACGCAACAAAAAAAAATTGCCGATTTTCCGACCACCGACAGCGGCGGTGGGCGGGCGGCAGGAGGCGGCGGGGGCAGGCGGCTCGAAGGTGGAGAGGTTTTACTTGGCGGCCAAGCAGTATAATATCAACCAAGATTCTACTGCAATGAGAGTTCCAGTTGAACAGAGAAAGAATATACAAGATTTTCTTGTTTATGTGGACTCAATATTAATAGCCATAATAGTGGATTTATTTATTTAAATTTTATTATGTGCATTAAATATTTCATTTATTTATATATACATATTAGTTAATTATTGCTTTTGCATGGGATTAATTTAGAATTGCATATTTATTTATCATGTTAATTAATTATTACATTTGCATGAGATTAATTTAGAATTGCATAAATATTTAAAAATCTTCATTTACATTATACTAAGTTTGAGAAGGGATTTTAAATTAAAGTTAATTTTAAAATTGCTAAGGCTTCAATTTCAAATTTATCGATAAATCAATTGTTTGCGGTATGGACTCCCAGTCGGTGACATCACTAAAATTAATTGTAGAAAATTACCAGGATGAATTTCTAATTAGACGATTAGAGGAAATCTTATTAGAGCGTACGGATTTCCCCTCGGCTGACGTATAATCAAATTTGACGACCTTAGGTTCGAAAAATGGGATTCACTTAGAATGCGATTAAATTTATTAACCCCCCTCAGAGTCCCTAAATTCTATTGCATGGCCAAACGGAAACCGACGATTAATTTTGTTTGTCCTGAATTTAATTTTGACTTGTGAAAATTGATGGGTTCTTGAAAAAATTATCTGGTGAATGTTGAGTTGTGTAGGGTTACCGTCGTATCATGCATTACTCACGGTGTTTTGAGATGTCGGTGAATTTAAGTTAATATTTTTTTGTGGATGCCAATATTAGTAGTTAAATTCGCTGTGTTTTAATCTGTAAAATTATTTTCATTATTCTCAGGCTACATTTATCATGTCGTTCAATCGGTTCTCTGCCATCTAAAAGAAAATTAGTTTACTAGTCCTATTACATTGATTGGAAGAGGAACTTCAACATAGTGTTGACTGCTGAGGGTTATAAGTATGCTACCACCGAGGCTTGCCCGACAGCCCGCGGCCAATGATCCTGAGCAGGAGAAAGGGGAGTATGCCCAGTGGACGAAGGCTGATGAGATGGCGAAGTGTTACATTCTGGCATCTATGTCAAATGTTCTTCAACATCAGCATCAGTCTATGAACACTGTGGCAGACATAGTCGTCAATCTCAGGAATCTGCCCGGACATCAGTCTAGGGCTTCTAGGCATGAGACTATGAGTGCTCTGATGAGTATGCGTATGGCCGAGGGCACACTCGTGAGGGAGCATGCCCTAATGGTTATGGCGCTGCTCAATGAGATTGAGGTTATGTGAGGTTTTATCGATGGGGAGACCCTAGGTTGTTATTATGCTCCAATCTCTGCCGAAGAGCTTTGATGAGTTATCGTTGAACTACAACATGCACAAGATGCATATGGATCATCCAGTAGTCGGCAGAAGCCTAATTCACTCAGGCTCCTCAGGTGCTAGTCGCCGAGCAGGCTGGATCATCCAGGCCTCACAAGGGCAGGAAGAGAAAGAAGTCTGCAGGAAAGGCAAAGGCACATGATGTCCCGGTTTTCCTACGACCGGCCCTTCTAGTCGTGGCAAAGAAACCGAAAAGAAGATGCCACAAGTTCAACAAGTCAGGACACTGGAAGGTCGACTGGCCTCTCCTTAAGAAAGGTAACTCTCTCAATTATGTCGTAGAAACATGTTTAGCGGTTGTATCTACCAGAACCTGGTGTGTAGATACTGGAGCCACTGATCATGTATGTAATTCTTTGCAGGGGTTCCAGGAAACCATACGGCTTAAGGAGGGAGAGATCACCATCTATTTGGGCAATGCTACAAAAGTGGCAGCTGTTGCAGTGAGAGACATTACTTTATCATTTAGTAGTAGTAGTTTGGTTTTAAGACATTGCCTTTAGTTTCTAGTTTTCGCAAGAATCTCATTTCAGTTTTAAACTTGTTTCTGATGGTTTTTCATTTACGTTTCATGACATGGTTATTATTCGCTTTGGAAATTGTTTGATTTGTTTTAGTTCATTAGTTGGCAATTTATATGTTCTTAAACGAAACTATCCCACACTGCAACAAACTGAATTGAATAATGTAATGGCTAAATCTAATAAGAGGAAGGAGTCTTCACAGATGAATCAAACATATCTTTGGCACCTTAGACTTGGGCACATCAACCTTAGGAGGATTCAAAAGTTGGTATCTAGTGGACATCTCGGTCCATTAGAAGATCATTATCCAACTTGCGAATCGTGCATAGAAGATGAGATGGCCAAGAAGTCGTTTACGACAAAGGGATATAGGAGCCAAGAAGTGCTAGGATTAATTCATTCTGATTTGGATGGCCTATGTCGATCCAGGCTAGAGGATATTTCGAGTATTTTTGTCTCTTTCGAGTATTTTGTCTCTTTCAAGAAGTATCAGGAAGTTATGGAGAAGCTTCATGGTAAAATTATCAAGTCACTTCAATCTGATCGAGGTGGCGAATACCTCTTTGGAGAGTTCACGACATACTTGTCGGAAGCTGGGTTTGAATCCCAACTGACTGCACCCGGCACGCCCCAGCAGAATGGGGTTGCAGAGAGAAGAAATAAGACTCTTGTGGAAATGGTTAGATCGATGATGAGTTATTCAAAGTTACCAGATTCATCTGGGGATGCAAATCTTTCCTATGCTACTCGATGTGGGGCTTCTGCCAGTATGAGAATGTTCCTCTCGCCGATCTTATTTTACAAAGAACGACGATTTACAGCTGCACCCGTACAGTGCCAGTTGAAATCTCGTCCGATAACTTTTGTTATGGAGAACTCTACAAATGGTAATGCGTCTTCCCACACGTCACCTGATTCAAAACACAAGACCTCGTCAGGTCCCTACGTGTTTTAGCTTTGTGCCCAACACGCTGAAGCCTCGCTCATTAACAATGAGTGAACCGTGCGTCTCGGCCAGAGACATTAGTCACGACACTCCATGCACTCAGACTATCTATTCTACCATTATCTCCCCAGTTTCGACACTTTCAGAATACATAGTCTCTACTCGAACACTACGGCTCCGTCCGATGCCACTGAGACACTCCTATCTTGCCAACTAACGAACGCTCTCTCATGCGGAATTGGAATTTAATGTTCGGTTACTCGGTACAATTCATGTTCGCAGAGTGGGTCCCACGACTAGTTATGCCAAACACCTCTAGCTACAAACACCTACTCTGCTATCTCGATCTCTAACCGAGTATCCTCCCGAATCAACAACTCCTTATGAGCACTCAAATAGAGAGCTCTTCTTGCCCCTTTCGACCACAAGCGTCGGTCGCCAAACCAGCTCTTTCACGTAGCTAATCGTACAAACAATTCTAAATGAGCTTAAACCACCTTCACTGTCCAAAATTTCACTCTTCGAGATCTTTGCGTGAGCCTTCTCTTGTCTAAGTGTTCCTAGTGTCACCTTCAGATGTTGTACGACGTTTTTAGAATAGACTAAGACGTCACTGACGAACACGACGACTACTGATTCATAACTATCGTCGGTACATTGTTTAGCCCAAAAGGTATCACTACAACCTTGTAGTGCCCTTACTGGTTTCTAGTTTTCGTCTTTGATACGTCGGACCCCTCTTATCTGTTGGGTTCTATGAGGAATGTCAAACAACATGCACAGTATTGAACTTATCGAAATAAATCCTAACACAACGGAATCTATAGTTAGGATATGGACATTTACCTCTTAAAATTTTTGCCGACTCAGAGACGATGTAGAATACCGTTGATGTAGTTCGTCTGAACACCATAATCTAATGGGCATATAGATTTGGCCTTTAATCAATTCTAATTGATAAATCAAACGAACCGCGGTTGTAAGGTAGGCGGGTCTCAGCGTCGGGTGCAGCGTGCTGGTCGCGGGCGCTGGTCGTGAATGGCAGTAGGTGCGTGTCAGGCAGGGCGTGATGCGCGGGTCGCTGGAACACGCTGACGGGCGCTGCTGGTCGCTGCTGGTCGCTGGGTTGTGTGTGCGCACGTGGGGCGCTACTCTTTTGCTGAGGTGCACTGGGCGCTGGAAACTGGACGCACGCGGGCATGCTGGGCAAGTCTCCTGAGCGCTCGCGGTATGGCACGCGCGTTGTAGTCGTGCGCTGGGGACAAGCGCGAGCATTGACTGGCAGCAGACGTAAGCTACGTGAGCGAGCAGGCAGTGCGAGCTACTTGCGCGTGACGTCAATCGTCTCTGGTGGTCGTTGGGCGTCGCTGGTGATGCGCGGCTGCTCGCGGTAGCGAGCGGCTGCACTTGGCTGGACTCGAGCGACTTCCGACGGCGATGGGCGGCTGCGGCGGTTTCCGGCGGCTGTCGACGGCAGTAAATGGCGGTGGACGGCTGGGGAAGATGACCAGAAATATATACGTAGAAAGCTTGAATATATTGTACCAAAAAGCCTTCTAACGGATTACCTAAATACCAACTTTGATTAATCATGATGGAGCGACTAATCGAATCTCCCCAACTTTCGAACAAAGCTATTTCTCTCGTGTATGTAGATGAGAAAAATCGGCCAACATCACCTTTTCAAGAGCTTGGGACATGGTGTATTTATAGGCTCCATTAGGGACCTTAAGGAGGTGCTAAATATGGGTTTATCCCATTAGGCCAAAGATTCCTAATTCTACTCCATCTACTAATCCAATCAAGGATAGAATTCTCCTACTAATCATCAACTTCTAGAAGACTCTCAAGTCTCCTATTTTAGCTCCTATTTTATCAATAAAATCGAGTCTCCATGATTAAATAATATTAATCTGATTGATCGATTTACCTCCCTATGTTTAAGATATAACGTCTGTTGATTAATTAAATTACTGACAAAATAATTAATCAACTTCTTATTCATTTCTGAAATTAGTACCACTCAGATCATTAGCCATTATGTCAGACAATCGTCTACCTACAGGGTTTTACATAATGTATATTCCTGAGCTCATTTCGGGGACGTTATCAATCCAGTGCACTGGAACATAGTGACCATAAATAATATATAATAGCACATCATATAATCATTATCATTTACGAAAATACATAGTATGTCATCCTAATAAAGATAAGAATCACTTGGTAAATCAAATAAACAAGAAGTGAATACATATGTATATTTTATATTATCTTACAGCTTAAGAGAACGCATCAATCACTGAAGGTCTAGACTACAACAACGATCAATTAGTCTCACAATCTTATCCTTTCGTGGTCCTGTTCAACACTTATCATAAGTGCTAGTGTAATTCTTCAGTCAAAGACCAACTGGATCAAGAATACACTACAGTCTTTGACTAAGAGAGGTCTCACTGCCTGTCTAGACTGTGAACCAATAGTTTAGTCTTATAAGGAACTGATAGGTGATCTTTCTCTTCAAAACACTTCGAACCACACTATATCAATATAAGACAAGGAATATGATTTGCATAAATAAATAAACTGCAAACATATGTACTTTGACCGAAACATGATGGCCATATCAAAATGGAATTGATAGAATCTACAAAACATAGCTTTTACAACATATCTCTAACATTATCTTCAGCTGGTGGTAGACAGATCTCAAATTGATCTTCGAGATTACCTCAACTACCATCAGTTGATCGAACAAGTCCTAACTCCTCGGTAGTGGTTATTCATTCTTTGTCGTCGGTCTGTTAAGTTCTCGGTAGTCGATGCACAGTCTTCTTCTTCATGAAATGGATCGGCGCTCCCGGTGTCAAGTCAATTGTGAATTCACCTTGCTCGTCTGGTGGCCTCTTAGCAGCTCCTCGAGAAAGACTCTTAAGTACTTACGAATGATTGGCACGTCCTTCGGTGCTGGTTATTCCTTCTCGTTCCCGACAATGTTCTCTAAAAATCTTCGAATACCCTCCTTTTGTAAGCTCTTAATAATCTTCAACATGGAAAAACACCTACAGCACTATTCTTGTTCTCGCCCCATAGAAAGCGATCTTCTCGTCTCCCTCCACGTAGAGTGTCATTTCACGATCATAGCACTGGATGTCCATCCCGATACTTGTTTAATATGTTTTTCCCACGAATGGCGTCGAAATCCTTCATGTCAATCACGAAGGCATCGTCTGCCGAATCTCTTCCTTATGTACTTGCATTCGAGTCTTTTACAAGGGGGTCAATAACTATCGTTCTTCCTGAGATTTAAGCTAACCTCGCAGGCTACGACAAAAAAAAAAA
>CACSLK010027831.1:6927330-6937464 GCA_902706635.1 Striga hermonthica | reverse complement strand
TTTTTTTTTTTTTTTTTTTTATCCAAATATTGTTAGATACATGGAAGGAGCAAAAAGTGATATACTAGGGAGTTGTACGTACAAGAATGAATTGTTTATGTTCTTGTTGATAAACGGATTTGATCAACTATTTGAATATTAAAATTTTGAGGATTAAGACAGGATTAATATGATTCTATCGATTAAAATGGGATGTCCTTGAGAACAGTCACAAGTCGGTATTTCGGATTTGAGGTCGGGTTTTTGTTCATACAAGAGGTTGGTTTTGAGCATGAACTGAGGTGTTAAATGCAGAATTGAAAGTGTCGGAAAAAGATCCTCGTATTGTATTTAATTCTCCTATATAGTAACTGTCGGCCCATTTTTTGAGGAGATTCGGCGGCATTAAATGCTGAATGACCGCATAGGCGCAGCTTTTCTAGCTGGTGGGCCCTTCCATCATGATGGCTTCACGTGGGTCGAGATGATCGATTTGATGGGCATTAAATGTGGCTTTTGACGGTTAGACGTCAGCTTTCGGAAGATCATACCTCGGGTAAAGCCCGTCTATGATGAGGTCGGCTCCCTCGGCGATTATTTCCTTGTATCCACGCGGCGCGCTCTTCGTCTTCTTTAACATGCCACGTGTCATTGACCCAACCCTCAAGGAGATTTTGATGCCAACAACTATGACTGGTACTACTTTATGTAACTGTTGAGCAGAATTGGAATAATCAATTTTTCTTCACAAAAGTAGGTACTAATCAATCAACATTAGGTACCACTCAGAATAATATGCGACACTATTTCGTCTAAAACATGTACTATTTTCAGAATCACGATTTCATCCTTCATGTCTACCATCACACGTAGGTCGTTCACACGTGATTTGGATGAAGAAACATGGAATTGAAAACATATAGGTAGAATTGGGAGTAGTCATGTATGATGATTTTTATGAGATGAAGTGTGTCATTCAATAACATAAAGTCTAGTAGTAGTGTTTTCTCATTATTGTATCAAGTTCATGACCAATTTGCGATTAAATGCAATAAAAGACGTTTAAAATCTTATATAAACGAATGTCAAATTGATCATGGGTCGTATTAACATCATTTACGACCGAAATTTGATCTTCTTATATGTTCAATACAAGTGGTACAAGGGAGAGGATATCTGGTACTATCACGGCATAAAGTGCTACTATCTTAAACTATGACTGGTACTACTTTTTGTAAATGTTGAGCAGAATTGAAATAATCATATTTATTCACAAAAGTAGGTACTAATCGATTAAAACTCAGGTACCACGTTGTATAGTGCCCGGTACTATTTCTCCAATAACTGGTACTATTTTCAGAATCACAGTTTCTCTAATCATTCATGTCTATCATGACACGTAGATCGTTCACACGTGATTTGGATGAAAATACATGGAATTGAAAACATATAGGTAGAATTTGGAGTAGTCATGTATGATGATTTCTATGAGATGAAGTGTGTCATTCAATGAAATGAAGTCTAGTAGTAGTGTTTTCTCATTATTGTATTAAGTTCATGACCAATTTGCGATTAAACGCAATCAAAGACATTTAAAATCTTATATAACAGAATGTCAAAGTGATCATGTGTCGTATTAACATCGTTTGCGACTGAAATTCGGTCTTCTTATGTGTTCAATACAAGTGGTACTACGGAGAGGATATCTGGTACTATCATACCATAAAGTGGTACTATCTTAAACTATGACTAGTACTACTTTTTGTAAATGTTGAGCAGAATTGAAATAATCATATTTATTCACAAAAGTAGGTACTAATCGATAAAACTCAGGTACCACGTTGTATAGTACCCGGTACTATTTCTCCAATAACTGGTACTATTTTCAGAATCACGGTTTCTCTAATCCTTCATGTCTATCATGACACGTAGATCGTTCACACGTGATTTGGATGAAAATACATGGAATTGAAAACATATAGGTAGAATTTGGAGTAGTCATGTATGATGATTTCTATGAGATGAAGTGTGTCATTCAATGAAATGAAGTCTAGTAGTAGTGTTTTCTCATTATTGTATCAAGTTCATGACCAATTTGCGATTAAACGCAATCAAAGACATTTAAAATCTTATATAAACGAATGTCAAAGTGATCATGTGTCGTATTAACATCGTTTGCGAATGAAATTTGGTCTTCTTATGTGTTCAATACAAGTGGTACTACGGAGAGGATATCTGGTACTATCACGTCGTAAAGTGGTACTATCTTAAACTAACTGGTACTACTTTTGTAAATATTGGGCACAATTGAAATATTCAATTTTTCTTTACAAAAGTAGGTACTAATCGATAAAAAACAGGTACTACGTTGTATAATATGCGGTACTGTTTTGCCCAAAATCGGTACATTTTTAATGAGATGTGTTGGTACTGTTTTTATGTGCTCATTACAAGCGGTATTAACGTCTTGATAATCGGTACCAAAACTCTGAATAGTGGTACTGTCGTGCTCTATGTCTGGTACTAATTATTGCAAATGTTGACCACAATTAGTTAAGAGATTTTCGTTGAAACCAAGTCAGTACTAATTGATAAAAAAAACAAGTACTGCGTACAAGAAGAAGCGGTACTATTGTTGTAAACGCCCCACTTTGATTTTAAAGAAATTCCGGACTTTCAGAAAAATCAGATTAATTTTTTTAAAATTTATTTCAAATATATTAATGGCGTTACTCATTTCAACATCAATCATCAATATAACTTCAACTCTCAAAACGGGTTTTCAAAATTTCAACATTCACCCAAACCGGGTTCCAACAATAATCATAGTATCTAAGGAGCATCTCCTTAACATTATTTGATCATAAAATCCGAAAACCATAAATACAATAATATTCCAAGTTCATAAATCATAAAATCGGTTCACGATACGGAAGCAAAACAAATAATAACACCGGTCTCATAGACCGACCACCACACGTTCTACTCCGCTGTCGTGCCTGCCTCGCTTAACCTGAAACGTTAATTTCTGGTCTGCCTTGTATGTGCTTATTAGGGCCTCAGTTCTGCCATGTGAAATGGTTATGTCCGGCATGTTAACAAAAAAATAGAAAGGGCTCTGTTGAAGAGTCTGCTTGTGTTGCTTGTGTTGATCAGACAACACAACAAGAGTTCGGTCCATCACATCCTTAAAGTAAGATGTAGCACATCGACTTCTAAAATCAGTGCCCTATCACAAAATATAAAACACAGAGAATGCATTGGATCAACTTGCATCACTGGATCACTTATAGAATACAGAACAAAATGGAAAACAACAACAACATTATAGAATACAGAACAAAATAGAAAATAGCAGCAAAAAAATAGAAAACGACATCACTGATCAATTTGTTATGGGAAAGTTGATAACAAATGAAAAACACCAATAAAATCCCAACAACAACTACATTAATACCATTTCGCAAACAACAGTAGTAAAGTCCCAACAGTAACAACAAAATCCCCACAACAACAACATTTAAAACACCAATTCAAATTGAAATTCACAACACCTCAACCCTAATTTTGCAAATAACAACAAAAACATTAATTTATGAATTTATCAATAAAATCACAAATTTGAAGCCCTAGTTTATCAATAAAATCCCAAATTCGAAGCCCTGATTTGTGAACCATAAATGCAAAGAGCCATAATTTATCAAAAAAATCCCAAATTCGAAGTGAATTACCATAAAAAAAAATCCCAAATTTTTAAAAACATCCAATTCAAGAAAAAAAAAATCAAAATTTTGTAAAAATCCCCAAATTTTCGAGTTCAATAAAATCCCCAAAAATCAACATTGCTTACGGCTTTGGAAGAAGAAGATGGTTTGTCCGATATCAAGGGCTTCCCGGAGACGGACGACTTTTTTCGACCGCGGCATTTTAGTCGGAGACGGAGGGCTTCCCGGAGATATGGCGACGGGAGGGGGAATCTTCTTCAGCGACGCGCGACGCACCAAGACAAAGAGAGAGATGATAGGCGATGCACAAGAGAGAGAGAGAGAGAAATGATCGGCGATTTCACAGAGAGAGAGAGACAAGAACAGGCGAGAGAGAGAGAATGCAGAAACAACTAAAATGAATTCATCAGTAAAATAAATCAATAATAATACAAATAGTATTTATATGGGGAGTTGAGAGGAAAGATAAATTTGTATTATGGAGTTGAGAGGAAGTTTTAAAGTGGTAGGGACTGAGGAGGAATTTGAAATGTGCATTAGGGATTTTTGAGGAAATATCCGAAAAAAATATATATAAAAAAAATAAAAAAAAATATTTGAATTGTTTTGTTTAAATTTTTATCTTTGTTCGGGACGAACAAATAATTAAGTGTGGAGGAGTTGTTAATGATATTTTTGTTATGTTTTTATTAATGTTTTATTATTATTTTTATGTATTTTTAGTAATTTTGTGGGATTTTGGGTAGTTTTTAGTTTTTTTTAGTGATTTGTAATATTTAAGTATTTGTGTGGATTTTTATATATTTTTTTTTTGTATTTTTCGAGTATTTGTAAAATAAAGAAACGGTCGAAAATCTCGGAAGAGCAGGATTTTGTAAATTTATTGGGCATAATCATATTAATGGAAAGAGGATCTCGTTAGCTACACACAAGAAAAGGCAGAACTCGATTTCGAGTTCGGATGAGTTCGTACGGGACCGAAGCGTAAAATCGAGAGAGTTGCCGACACCTTGGAAGTTAAAATTCCTTAGATAATTGTATTCTGGGAGAAATTTGTATTGGCATACATCATTGAATAGAGGGGTTCGTTAGCAACGCGTAGAAAAAAAACGAAACTCAATTACGAGTTCGGACGAGCCCAAAACGAGCCCGAGAAGCAAAGCCGCCCGAGACGTGCGCGAATGCGCGTGGAAAAATCACTCTCGGATTTTGTCCGAAAATTCCAACTTTTGTCTCAAATTTCCTATCTTCTTTCACCTTTTTTTACATATTTTCTTTCCCATTTTTCCTATCTTCTTTCCCACATTTTTCTTTTCTTATATTACAAGTTTTCTATTTTTTTTTCCTATAAATACTCTCTTCTCTTTCACTTATTGGACAACTTCACTTTTTCTTAGCTATAACCTTCTCTTTTCTTTGTAATATTTTCAAGAGTGTTCTTAGTGTTCTTGATATTTTTCAAGTTTGATCTTTGCATGCAAGCTCGGTTTTAATCTTGTAAGTTGTTTATTTTCATTTCCCTAAAAGTTCTAAGTGATATATTGACGTCAAGTTCTAATCGTAATCGTAAGTTATCGTTCGAAAGTTTTTATGAGTAAAACGATAGCTTGGATTATTCTTATTATTTATGTCAATAAAATCATGACAAACTAAACTCTTCGTTAGGGATAGGGAAATGGTTGTGTCGGTTCGATGATGATGACGAATTGTTGATAGATCCTAATATTTTGAGTTATATTTATTTTTATGATTTAAGTAGAACTAAACATTCTTTTAAATCTAATTAATCGACTTTTAACCCAAAAATGGCGAAGTTGATTGATCACGGCTCGAAATAAATAAGTTCACACATAATTGTATTGCTTATATGTTAAGTGGTAAGCAAATACATTGATTTATGTTTATATTCTTACTCGTAACTGAATGGAATATGAACCTCTAAATTAGTGTGTTTATCGAATCATTTAACCGAACGATTAACAATTCAAAGTTATCATTAGAATTGATACAATTATTTCTCGATTCCCTAACACTTTCCTCATCTTTATTCTTTTTACCTATTTACCATTTTTATTATTTTACTGTTGTTTATTCACTGTTCTTTTCATTTTATGTTTGTTAAATTAAATTAAGAATTATAGTTAATTATAAAACCACATCAAAATGGATTAGAATGTTTAGGTTTATTTTCTCATTTTTGTATTTAGACAATTAAATAAAAAAACAAAGCTCCGAACGACCTTCCTTGAGATCGACCCGAGGTCGGGTAACTCGGTTACCAAATACCCACAAAAATCCTACGAACAGAATCCGCACACAACGACAAGGCATTTCATTAGGCCAACGGAGACTGCCTTTCATCGGGCACCATCGAAGGTCAAAACCGCACACGGCGACGGGGATAACCGTATCGAAGTTCGAAATCACACACATCGAAAGGTTACATGGTTCACACGCAAACATTGATTATAAGATCTAGCGATATAAATAATAACTGTACAACAAAGTTTACCAACACCCACATGGTCAATAAGTCAGGAGTAGGTTGAGGGCTCGACTCCTCAAACACCTACTTTTAATCAAGATAATCCTCATAAATATATTATTTTGATAACACGAAGAAATTCACGAAAATTCACACTTAGTAAAAAATTATCGACTAAGTAGCTCGTGGAATTTTTTTTAAATTTGGAACTTTTGGATTTTAAGGACATACTTGGAAAAATTATTGAATTTCTCACTTAATCAAAATTAATGATTAAGGAGTTTATAAAATTTTTAGTGGAACATGGAACTCTCGATTCAGGGCTCAAAAAATTTACAAGATTAAAATACGGGTCACCACAAAAAATGGTTCAATGGCTCAGGGTTAGTGCGCTGTCACCCGAGAGGCGGCACACCAGATTAGTCGGAAAATGTGCATGCATTAATCTTATATATATATATATATAAACATCCCAGTGTGGGATGGGGGATTGAGGCTACACCCCCGACCTGTGAATATAAAGGTCTAGAGAGGGCTAAAAAGTCAAGGATCTACATCAATGTCGAAGATACATAGACCATCATCAAAAAAGAAAAAAAAAAGAAAAAACAAAAAATACGAAAATACAAAAATAGTACATGATCACAAAATATCCAATGAGGATCTAGAAAAAATCTCATAAAAGGTCGTCCTGGTCAGAGTGACCTGGCATGAGGTCCAAAACGATTAATGTGCATGCATTAATCTTCTAATATTGTAATTGTGAACGTTTAATTCCCCCCACTTATACATTGTTCGAATTATTTGATATTATGATCAACTCATCGTGCCTTGATAAGAAATTCAGTGTTTTTCAGCATTTTTGGGACTATTTCTGATTGCACGATGATGTGTGGATGCACGAAGAAGGGTGAAGAATTTTTTCCAGCAGAGTATGGGGGTGTCCAGTACTTCCCTGTATGGACCCAACAACACTCCATACTCTCCCCAATACCAACACGTTTGGGACCAAAATTTATGATTGGTTGATAAGAGCCCAATTATTAAAGTCTATTAGAAGGCTGAAAATTACTAAGCCACATAATGAATGAATGAGTTAATTAAGCCCATCTTTGGACAACTAACTTGATTGGAAACATTGATAGGGCAGACTCACGCAAAACTGGAGGGCAACAAAACTTGAGCTACCAGGGCAAAGGTTTCTTTACGGAGAAAAACATAAAAGAATGCGGCTAGCTATACAGAGAGGAGAATACGAAGAAAAAGCTGGCGGATGCGAGGAATCCAATCAATCGCGGAGGGAGGCCGCCTACGCAGACGAAAGGGGATAATCTTATTTTTTTTTATTATTTATTATATTAGAGTAGTGTTTATTGTGTTTTTGTCGTTATTTTCATGTGTTTTGTGTGTTTTATTTTATAGTTTTAGGCTTGTTTTTGTGTCGACCGGTCCATTTTATCATGTTTTGTGTATTTTTGTTATTGTATAGTGTTTTCGTATTTTTGTACATTTTCTCTTTTGTTTTGGTGTTGAATAGGTCCAACGAGTTGAGAACGAGGAGATGAGCCGTCCGAGCTGACCGAGCCGTCCAACTCGGAAAATCCGACCAAGCCATACCGGGACGTAGAGAATTCAATGAGGAGAATTTTGGTCCGAGTTTCGAGCGAATCAGAGTTGTGTGCAAAAAGTTAAAGCTAAACGAAGTCGCACAACCCGCACGCCACTGCAGCCCAGCGTGCCCGCAGAAGCAGCCGCAGCTCAAGAGTGCCATGCGCGCCAGCCCAGAGTGCCCGCGGAAGCAGCCGCGAGCTCGAGAGTGCCGCGCTCCCCAGCCTTGCGTGCCCGCGAATACGGCCGCGAGTTCGAGAGTGCTGCATGCTCCGCACAACCCTGCCCAACACACAGACTCGTGCGCTCGCGGGAATGGCCGCGACCTCGAGAGTCTGCGACCCCAGCTTACCCCGCGCCCGCGCGCTCGCGGAAAGCCCCACGAGGTCTAGAGTGCGCTTCGATGCACGCCCAGCACCTTGCCGACTCGCGAGCTTGCGAATTTCACGGAGACCTCGAGAGTGTTTTACTTAATTTGCGTTTTTTTAGTGTATTTTTGTGGTGTAGCTATATAAAGACATTATGCTTTGTATTTTTAGGAACAACCCTCATTTCCCAACTTTTAAGCTGGGAATTCCTCTCTATTTTCTCTTTTTCCTTTTTTTATTTTGGTTTGGAGCATATGAATCAAGTTTTCCGGCGAATTTCTGGCGACATTGTTTCGAGTAAAGTTTCGAGCTTTTGACTCCGTTTCTCCTTCCAAGTGCGTGTAAGAGTGGGTACTTAGTCTTAGGCCTCATTACTTGGTATATCTTTGTTTGCTTTTGTGAAAATCGATATTTTTCTTGTGTTGCTTGGAGGAAAATATTGAATCTTTGGATCGTGAATGCTTGACTAAGTGTGACTAGGAGTTAAATGCTTGCTCGTTTGTGCTAGAGTTTGGTTTAGCTACCTAGGGTTTTAGCTAGCATGGCAATGTTTGGTTATTTGTGCGTGTTTGATCATAGAGACACCGGCAAACCAAAATCTCTCTCTCCCCCTTGATTTCTCTCATCTTCTTGCGTGCTTAGTTAATTGCTTTCAGTTGCTCTCATTTCGTAGATTAATCTAATTTAAATTCAAACCATCAAATTGCGAGTAGAATGTTTAGGACCTTTTCTGTTGTGTGACTTTGACGACTAGATAGTGAACGAAGCTCCGAAGAGCCTTCCTTTGAGAACGACCCGAGTCGGGTAACTCGGTTACCACATGCCCAAAAATACTACAAACAAAATGGCGCCGTTTCCGGGGAAGGCGAGTAGGACGCCAAGTTTGCTATCTAGTTGTCGTTTGTTTCCGTGTTTCTCTTGCTTTTTGTGGATTTCGTTTGTTTTTGCGTGTTTTTCTTAATTATTGCCTTGTTTTTCGACTTCTCTTGTTTTGCCTTTCGTGCCCGTGTAAATATTATGTGTTTTTAGTTTCGCTTTTTGTTATTCTCCCTCTTGCCTCATGTGCCTTGGGTTGTTTTTCTTGTTCTTGTGCGAGGTATTACGCTTGAGCCCGGATGGATCCCTATTCTCACTATTATGCCAGGAGCTCATTTCGTGGATACCCCGACAATTCTCAAGGGGAGATGTACTCATTTGGCCCGAGCCACCCTTATTCCACACCCCAATGTGACTATTATGATCACTATCCAGTTTATGACGAGACGCCTCTCTACTATCTTCCACCTCCCGGTTCATATGATGTTATGCCGCCACCCGAACCGACTCGGGCCCCTCCAACCGAATTAGAAAAGATCATGGCAAAGTTGGAGGAGGACACTCAATCCCTTCGTGCTTCATTTGCCTCCCTATCTGAAAAAGAAGAAACCGAGTCCTTCACTTTTCCCTCTCCGGTATTTGAGTACCCATCGGTTGGCCAACCTCGTTCATCTAGTCTTGGAGCTTCATTTCATTCCGAGGTTGGGCCGATCGATCGTCACCAAGAAGTTTTGGCGAGTACTCAAGACGCACTCGCGAGCCTCGCGTCGATCATCGAAGAGTTTAATAGTTGGAGGTGCATCCCGATTCCATCCATTCTCCGTGCTACACTTGAGAAGTTCGACTCCACCGTGGTGTCTTTTCTCGACTTGGATTCATCTTCTATTTCTCGACTCCACCGTGTTGTCTGATCGACGAAGCTTATTCGAGAGAGCACTCGATTATAGAGCGAATTTCGTGTTATGGTGGATCATTTTTCTTCCTTGAAAGAGAAGGGCCTCACTCCCGTGTACGATGGAACTCAACCTTTAGACACGAGTGAGGACATCGATGAGCTTATTGTCAAAGAACTTCCTCCTTGTGATGATGTGGACTTGCTGTTAGAGGTATGCTGTAAAAGCTGTGTTTTGCAGTTTCTATCAATTCTATTTTG
>CACSLK010027831.1:6910665-6924430 GCA_902706635.1 Striga hermonthica | reverse complement strand
CGCGAACACGCCCGCGACCGCGCGCGGCACTCGCGCCTGATACGGAAGTGGTCATCAACCCAGGCGAGTCGGAGGATGAAGGAGGCGATGATCTCGATATATGGCTATAGAACATGTTGGAAGAGCCATCAAGCCTGATATATCGACCGTCATGTATGAGGATTGGCCAAAAGGATGTGGTCCGAAGCTAAGGGTAAAGTCTAGGAAACGTAAGGCCAAGCAAGCTCGAAGGAAACGCAAAGAAAAGGCTAAAGAGAAGAAGTGTTGGTGTAAGCCTTGTGCGAGGAAAAGACGAGCTTGGAAGATGGAGGCTAAAAGGCGAGGTAAGAAAAGAATGGAAGATGGTTGGATTTGGCAAGCTGGTGATTGTGTTGGGAAGGATGGAAGGTGCATTGAAGGATGGGACCCGTGGGATGAACCAAGGTCATCGGGCGAGCCAACGGAGCCGAGCAACAAAGGGGTCGAGGATGAACGACTATCGGGCGTATGGCGTGCATCGTGCCATGATGCGCGCGACAAGGTAATGCACGCGGCGACGGGTGCACGCGGATGCGGAGTAGAGGATCGAAGCACGGAGGTTGACTGGGACGCGTTGGCGTTTGGCGGCAAAGTAATGGAGAGCACGGGGTGCGCGAAGGGAGCACACACGGGCGAGAAAGACGGCAGTGGCGCAGGGCGTGATGACGCGGCCAAGACGTCGGGCATGCGCGGCACTTGCAGAAGTGGGGAGGACGCGGGGGATGTGGGCAGCAGTGGCGATGGGCGCGCGACAGCGCGCAAGTGCGGGGCAAGCGCGGACGACCCAATCTGCGCGGGCGTAGGAATGCTAGGCAATGACGAGTACGCGCGCGAGATGATCGGCACGGACGAAGCGCGCGCAACAGCATGCGCGTGTGAGGGGCGCGCGCGAAACCTAGTCACCGAAGGACTAGGCGAGCATGGCGGGGACGCGGAGCGCGCGATGGTGCGCGAGTGGGAGACAGGCGAAGGTGCATGCCTATGCGCGATAGGCATAGGCGAGAACGGTAGCAAGCACGCGCACGAGGAGTTCGGGCGCGAGACTGGGCGCGCGCATGCGACACGGGCGCGCAAGAGACCCAGTCCGCGGAGGAGTGCGAGACGCACGCACACGCGTGCGACGCGCGAGATGAGGCGGCGAAAGTGAGGCGGCCGAATACGCTTGGAGTGCAAGTCAAGACAATTAGTATTTTAGTAATGTTAGGATTTTATTTCCATGTTGCTTTTATTTATTAGTAGTAGAAGATGTTAGGAGATTTACTAGCATTAGGAATTATTTTATTGCATGAATTAGGAGATCTAGTTTGATTAGGCCTAGATTTATTTTGCACCTATAAATACCCCATGTGCCTCATCATAATTAAATGTCTTGAATTGAGTATTGAATTGGTGAGCCAATTGAGAGGGGAACTTTATGTTCTAACGTGTGATAAACAAGGCCGTTAGTGCGTGTTTAAATAAGTGTCGGAGAAAAGGCCATTAGAGTGTCTTGAAGTCACAGTATTTAGGAGAAGGCCCCGAGTGCGTCTGTTAGATACACCTATCGTGAGTAATCGAAGGCCCTGAGTGCATGATTATTCACAACCCAAGTATAGACAAAAATCCAATCCGTCATCATTGGTGCTTTTATTGAGAGGGTTTCATTGAGAGGTGTTGGTCGAATTTTTGTCTATCCTATCTTTTTCTTTTTTTTTTCTGTTTGCCTTTTGCCGAGGGACCGAATTTCTTTTCTTTTTTTGGTTTGAAATTTTTGAATTGTTTTGTTCGAATTTTTCAAATTTTTCGTGAGTCTTAAAAAAAAAAACAAAAGTGTCATCTAGTCCTTTGTTTTATATTTTTTCGGTTTTGTTCGAAATTTTTCGAAAAGAGTCAAAAAAAATGTCTTACCCACCAATGGATGAGTTAGATTGGGAAGATATTGAGATGTTGGAAGGTTTGGAAAGAGAGCTCACACCATGGGAGAAAACATATCTAGATGAGCTTCATGAGTGAAGGAATATAGAAGAATATGAGCGACAACTCGTGGAAGCCCGAGAAGCAATGGTGATCGATGCTCAAGACAATGGCGATGAAGGAGCGCTGAATTTTCTAATCCTTGAGGACAAGGTAAGTCTTGAAGAGGAGGGGAATGATACGGAAGTGGTCATCAACCCAGGCAAGTCGGAGGATGAAGGAGGTGATGATCTCGATATATGGCTGGAGAACATGTTGGAAGAGCCATCAAGCCCGATATATCGACCGTCATGTGTGAGGGATTGGCCAAAAGGATGTGGTCCGAAGCTAAGGGTGAAGTCTAGAAAGCGTAAGGCCAAGCAAGCTCGAAGGAAATGCAAAGCAAAGGCTAAAGAGAAGAAGTGTTGGTGTAAGCCTTGTGCGAGGAAAAGACGAGCTTGGAAGATGGAGGCTAAAAGGCGAGGTAAGAAAAGAATGGAAGATGTTTGGATTTGGCAAGCTGGTGATTGTGTTCGGAAGGATGGAAGGTGCATTGAAGGATGGGACCCGTGGGACGAACCAAGGTCATCGGGCGAGCCAACGTAGCCGAGCGACAAAGGGGTCGAGGATGAACGTCTATCGGGCGTATGGCGCGCATCGTGCCATCATGCGCGCGACAAGGTAATGCACGCGGCGACGGGTGCACGCGGATGCAGAGTAGAGGATCGAAGCACGGAGGTTGACTGGGACGTGTTGACGTTTGGCGGCAAAGTAATGGGGAGCACGGGGTGCGCAAAGGGAGCACACACGGGCGAGAAAGACGGCAGTGGCGCGGGGCGCGATGACGCGGTGATGACGGATCGGATTTTTGTCTATACTTGGGTTGTGAATAATCGCGCACTCAGGGCCTTCGATTACTCACGATAGGTGTATCTAACAGACGCACTCAGGGCCTTCTCCTAGATACTGTGACTTCAAGACACTCTAATGGCCTTCTCTCCGACACTGTATGTAAACACGCTCTAACGACCTTGTTTATCACACGTTAGAACATAAAGTTCCCCTCTCAATTGGCTCACCAATTCAATACTCAATTCAAGACATATAATTATGATGAGGTACATGGGGTATTTATAGGTACAAAATAAATCTAGGCCTAATCAAACTAGATCTCCTAATTCATGTAATAAAATAAATCCTAATGCTAGTAAATCTCCTAACATCTTCTACTACTAATAAATAAAAGCAACATGGAAATAAAATCCTAACATTACTAAAATACTAATTGTCTTGACTTGCACTCCAAGCTTAACTTGAAGCACAAGCCAATCGCACGCCCAAGACCACCGCCTCGCTTGCGCTGCCCTTCGGTCGCTACTCCTTGTCGCGCACGGTAACCCGCGTGCTGGAATCCCACGCAGCGCCCATCGTGCCCGAAATCCATGCGCGCGCCGTGTCGCGCGCGCCGCTGCCACCCCCGTCTATTCTTTTCGTGAATAGGCATGCGCTCGTGTAAGCCCTCCACACGCGCCCCATCGCGCGCTCCGCGTCCTTGCCAGCTGCCTTGCGCGCGTGCCGTCGCGCGCCTCTCACTCTTATGCCCTTGCGGACTAGGCCGTTGCCCGTGTGTGTTCTTTTCGCTCGCGATGCGCGCCCCGCACGTCCATCGCTAATCGCCCAATCATGCGCATCAAAGCCCGATGCGCCACTTTTTCATTTTAGCTCCCCATTTCCACTAGCTCTGCCGGTGCTAACCTCCACTTCCGTATCATTCCCCTCCTCTTCGAGACTTTCCTTGTCCCCAAGGATAAGAAAATTCAGCACCTCCACATCACCATCACTGTCCTCCTCAATAGGTGAATCGCCTTGATCCTCAGTCCTTAACTTAAATCGCTTTCCCAGCCGTCCAAACTCCATCTTTCCTCGCTTATAATCGGTCGTTATGGGCCCAAGTGTTTCCAACCATTGTACGCCCAATACTACATCAGTTGCCTTAAGCGGTAGAGCATAGAGATCGATTTCCAACTCTTGATTCTGAGCCATAATTGGAACCTTCTTGAATAACTGATTACTTTGAAGTTCATGTCCATTGGCTACCTTAACCCCAAACTTCTTGACCTTAGTGGACTCCAGCTTCAGCCTCTTGGCTATCCTCTCGTCTATGAAATTCAGACTTGACCCACTATCTACCAACACTTCCAGTAGCATGTCCCTTATTTCAGCAGTGAACCTAATCATCTTCGGACCTCGCTTTTTGCACTTGACCATATGTAAAAAAGCCTCTTCGTGTGGCTCTTTTTCCTCTTCAAATTCCAACAGAAAGACCTCCTTACTTTTGCACTTGTGGCCTGGTGTGAATTTCTCGTTGCACGAATAGCAAAGGCCTTTTTTCCGTCGTCGCTGCATCTCTTCATCCGTAAGTCGTCTTATGTTGCTTGTTGTTCGAACCGCTTCGCCCAACGACTTGTTCTCAGTTTGCACCGCTTGCTCTTCGGTCGCGGCGTGCGTGCGCTTAGTCTCCGTGCGCACGTCGCTTGGCCTTGCCTTGCGTACTGCCATGAGATGATCTTCATACAATCTAGCCGACTCCATGGCTGCTCGCATCGATCCTGGTCTGTCCAACCTTACCTCGGCTGCTAACTCAGCCTTTAGTCTGTTGACGAGCGTTTTCGGTCAACGGTTAAAATGATAAATGTCGAAAGCGAAAGACTTGGAGCGAAAAGAAGATTTGGTTTAATTTCGGTTTTATTAGGCGATCACGAAACCGGCCTCTCGTACGAGGTCGACACTTGTGATATACTTACGGTTCTTACAAGGAATTTCTTACAGTTTAGAGAGAGAAAGTAGAGAGATAGCAGAGTTAGTTGAGATTCAACAACCTAAAATAAATGAAGTGAGTTGCTATTTATAGTAGTCTTTAATGTGGTACTGTTCAGCTACTGTTCACCGGTCTTGTCGCACAGTGGCCTCGCAGAGCAGTTCGGCGTCTTCCTGACATCTATTTACTGCGATTTGAGGTTTCTTCAATCATTACTTGTGAGGCATTAAATGCCAGCATGGGGGACATTTAATGCTGGTAGGCTTTATTGACTAGGCTTGCTGGTAGGATGCTAGGCTATGATAACATGTCCCATCATCCAATGATGGCCTTCCAAGTGGGAATATTTTAATGCTCATCGAGCTCCGCCCTTTCCCTCGGGTCGGACACCCTGGATCTTCAGGTCGGCACCTTACTCGAACGTGTTTGCGATACGACCAAAAACCTATTTCCTCCCCGGCACCCTCCCAGGTCGGCTTCTGTCCGGACTGAGCCAGGTGCCGGTCTAGGGAAATGTTCCCACGGCGATTCTGCATATCTTTAATCTTCGGTTCAGCTCGGCACCCCAATATCAGACCGGGTCTTCAGCCCGAGTCCTGAGGGGTCAAGTCTCCGGTTCATTCTGGGCTAAATCGGCTATCAACATACAGGCCCCCGAGCTCGGAGAGGAGGTCTCCCAACATCTTGTCCGAGGTCGCTACTCTAGTGTTCAGTCCCGAGTTTGCCAAATTTCATCCCGGCGTCTCTGATTTCCTTATGTCACATTTTCTCTGTCCTTGGCACATTGATGACGCGAGCTGAAGTGACGCGTTCATCAATGCGATATGGCCGTTGTCATTCCTGTCGGCCCTGAAAAGTCGTGTCGTTTCAGAGACCTTTACACGTGTCCCCATCTAATTGGCCAACGTGGCGCATCGCATCGCTTCAGTGGGAAGGGCGGTTACTTAGCCGCGTGGTATTCACGCGCCCATTCGTGAACCGTCGGATAGCTGCGATCGTGGCCGTTCGATTTTATCAGTTAACTATTAAATTTTTAAATTTCAAACGGCGCCACGCGGCCTTCCCTGATTGGACCGAACACTATATATATAGGCATCGTCGTCTTCCTTGAGAGGTTTTTTACTTTCTGTAATTTTCAAGCGCTCTCAAACAAACGGCAAGGCAGCTTTCGAACTTCCTCAAGGTTTTCTGCAAATCGGCATTCAAGGCTTCAACCCGGTAATCCGCTTGTTCTTTCATCCTTTTCTTTTTAATATGTCGAGTTTTTTAAGTTCTGCGGCGGGTTGCTCCGGCGAGGACGCCAGGCGTCCGGTGGTGGAGGAGACGGGCGAACTTGTCGTTTACTCTCCCCCAGCGGCCGAGACTGCGCAGCCTCTTCGAGTTACGCCGATCTCGGTAGTCCGGGTGACTCCCGTGGCGGCGGCGATGGCGGGTTTGAGCGGTGGGGGGCACCCGGAGTTCCCTACTATCGATATCATTGATCTCGGCTCCAACCCCTCCGATGGCGAGGGGGAAAAGGCGGACCCCCATGCTGGGGTCTCTCACGATGGTTCAGACATTGACCCGGACTTGGTCGAAGATACCCTTCAGGGGGATACAGAGGGTCGCGAGCGGGTTCTCATGGGTCGAGATGACGCCGAGACCGATGCGGCGGTCGAGGCTGCGACCACGGCGCCTCCTGGGAGTTGGCGTCGGCCCCCTCGCGTTTGGGCAACCCCGTCCACGATGACGGCCTGGAGTACTCCATCGATCCTCAGCAATGTCGACCTGGCGCAGTTGAGGGGCAAGGCGAGCTTTGGTGTCGGGGTCCATATCTTCGCTCCTTACGCCGGCGAACGTATTCATTGCCCACCGCCGGGGTGCATCGGAGTGTACCGCCGCAGCATCCTGTTCGGCCTTCACTTTCCCTTGCCCGGCACCCTGAGTGAAATTCTGTGCGACCTCAGCATTGGGATTAGTCAGCTCATGCCGACGATCTTTGCCCGATTGATCAGTTTGATCGTATTGTTCCGGAAGCAGGGCTGGGCTAATCCAACGAGTGCCGACGTGAGGTCTCTTCTCGTTTTAGGCATTGATAGGTATCTGATCTACAAAGTCCCGGAGTCCCTTCATGGCTACATGCCGGAGTGGTTCTGGGTGTCCGGCGAGTGGCAGACGCCTGAGGCTGCCCGACACCCCTTCACGGGCTCCATTTTGGGCCCCTGTAAGTTCTTTGTTTCCTTCCTTTCATACTGGTTCTAATCATATGTTCTCTCCCTGTGCTAACAGGTCAATCTTTCTGTTTCAGACCACAATCCGCGTGTCGACGTCGGTGACGGCCTTGAAGAGAAGATCAGCACTTTATTGGCACTTGACGAGGACGAGAGATTTTATCGCGACCTTGTCACAGAGGAGTCCCTGCTTACTCACGGGTTGTGCTCTGAGTCTAAGAGCGGCTACTTCACCCCAAGTATTTTCGTGCATATTCTATCGCGTAGTGCTTATTTTTGTGCCTGGTACTTATACTTCCCTTTGTTTCTTGGCAGTCTATTACCCACTACATCGGGTGTGTGGGCACTGTTCTGTGAAGGACGCTAACAAATACACACGTGCCAATCCCAACTCTCTGAAAGAAAGAAAAGAGATGGCGAGCAGGATGTCGTTCATGATGAAGCCGAAGAAGGGCCAAGGCTCTACTTCAGCTGGGGATTCCCGCGTGGCCCCGCCTGTTCCCCGGGCCGCAGCCTCGGCTTCTTCCCTGCCCGTTATGTCTGGTGCGTCTCCTTCTCAGGCCGGCAGACGCACTGGCGGTCGCGCCGGACCAGTCGGAGGTCGGGATGGTGGTCGTGCTGGTGCTGCCGATGGCCGAACTAGTGGGCGTGGCCTGGTTCCGACCCGCAGCAGGAGCGAGGGTTCCAACCCCGAGGCTGACGGGCAAAAGAAGAAGGGCCGCGCTTGCAAAGAATGCCCGATCGAGTCCAGATTAAGCTCGCAAGCGGGACGTGAGAGGCCGTCGTCTCCCCCGCCTAAAAAGGCCAGGGCTGAGGAGTCGGAAGCCGGCCTGATCGCCTCGAGCTCGTCACATGTTCACCAAGTCAGAAACTCCACCTATGTCCCAATGAACCCGGAGAGGCGGGCGTCGCTTTCGAAGAGCTTGGCCAACTTCCCAGACCGGTGGTTTATCGATGCTTGCTCGGCGATTCCTTTCGATCTGCCTAACCGGTTTGAGCATCCGCCGCAGGAGATCTCTGCTGCAAAAGACGTGCTGTCGGCTTGGACTCCCGTGGCGGAGGTGGCGATGGGGATGCTCTCCCCCCTCAGTTAATCCAACATTCCGTGGCGTCGATGGGACGGGCCATGGTGGAGCTAATGCATGCCCATGAGGCCATGTATAAGGAGATGGCCGCCCACGATAAGGCCGAGGAAGACTTGGCCACGTATAAGGGGAGGGTCAATGAGCTGAAGGACGAGGTGAGCCGCGTCGGGAGGCTCGAGGCAGAGCTCGTCCTCCAGCAGGGGGCGTCTCGCACTCCTCCACGGACTGGGTCTCTTGCGCGCCCGTGTCGCACGCGCTCCCATGCGCGTGCCCAGTCCCGCGCCCGAACTCCTCGCGCGCGTGCTTGCTACTGTTCTCGCCTATGCCTATCGCGCATAGGCATGCGCCTTCGCCTGTCGCCCACTCGCGCGCCATCGCGCGCTCCGCGTCCCCGCCATGCTCGCTTAGTCCTTCGGTGACTAGGTTTCGCGCGCGCCCCTCACACGCGCACGCTGTTGCACGTGCTTCGTCCGTGCCGACCATCTCGCGCGCGTACTCATCATCGCCTAGCATTCCTACGCCCGCGCGGATTGGGTCATCCGTGCTTGCCCCGCACTTGCGCGCAGTCGCGCACCCATCGCCACTTCTGCCCACATCCCGCGCCTCCTCGCCACTTCTGCGAGTGTCGCGCACGCCCGACGTCTTGCTCGCATCATCGCGCCCCGCGCCACTGCCGTCTTTCTCGCCCGCTTGTGCTCCCTTCGCGCACCCCGTGCTCCCCATTACTTTCCCGCCAAACGCCAACGCGTCCCAGTCAACCTCCGTCCTTCGATCTTCTACTCCGCATCTGCGTGCACCCATCGCCGCGTGCATTACCTTGTTGCGCGCATCATGGCACGATGCGCGCCATATGCCCGATAGTCGTTCATCCTCGACCCCTTTGTCACTCGGCTCCGTTGGCTCGCCCGATGACCTTGGTTCGTCCCACGGGTGCCATCATTCAATGCACCTTCCATCCTTCCCAACTCAATCACCAGCTTGCCAAATCCAACCATCTTCCATTCTTTTCTTACCTCGCCTTTTAGCCTCCATCTTCCAAGCTCGTCTTTTCCTCGCACAAGGCTTACACCAACACTTCTTCTCTTTAACCTTTGCTTTGCGTTTCCTTCGAGCTTGCTTGGTCTTGCGTTGCCGAGCCTTCACCTTTAACTTCGGACCACATCCTTTTGGCCAATCCCTCACACATGAAGGTCGATATATCGGACTTGTAGGCTCTTCCAACATGTTCTCCAGCCATATATCGAGATCATCGCCTCCTTCATCCTCCGACTCGCCTGGGTTGATGACCACTTCCGTATCAGTAGCCACGCCCATGCACCATGCCCGAGCCATGTCCCGCACCCGTGTGCACCATCATTAAGCCGCCTTGAGCCACCATCGAACCACCAGGCAAACCACTGAGCCCCAGCGCACCCGGCGAGCGCCGACGATATTTTCCGGCGACCGGCGACTTTTCTGGCCAAATTTTCTGGCGAACCTCTCGGTCCCCGTTTTCCGACCGTCGTTGACATTTTCCGCCCGGAAACGACATTTTCGACCTCCCGGAACCGTTTCGAGCCATTGGAGCCGTCGAAAACCTTATTTTGCGGCGATTCTACCTCCTTCACCTGTTTTTCTTGGATTTTTCACTCTCTTGGAGCTTTATCTAGGATCATTGCCCGATTTTTCTTACTCTTGGTGTCGAGATCATCGTTTTACGAGGTATTCCACTTAGACCAACTCGACTCATTTGTATGTGAATTGGGCGTGATTTTATTGAGTTGTGGGTGATATATGCTAAGTGTGGGGGAGGTGTATCGGGGATTTCGAGAGCTTATATTGATAATTTGGAGAATTTTGGTGATTGTCTTTCGGTGTTGAGGTTCGTTGGGAGATTTTGTTGATTATTTGAGGCATGTGATGTTCGTGGCGCGTGGTTTTGAAATATTCTTATGTTATTGGGTGTGCGGGTGAGTTGTTGGTTTTATATGATTCAAGAGGGGCTAGAGGCCCGAATTTTGATCTTTCACGCATACGTGCGTCTACGTCGAGTTTGTGGATTCTCGGTTATTATCTCTCCGAGACGCATACATGTGGCCATTACTCGGAGCCGACGGACAAGATTTTCTTATGCTTTAAAATTTCATAGTGTTCGGTTGGCTTATGGATCGATGTGCTTTCATTATTCAATCGGTCGGATGACTTCATTTTGACCTCGATGGCTTTCGGATGATTTGCTCTATTCCCACCGGACGAACACCATTAGACACACGGTGGTGCACCACCGTGTAGAGAACGCGCTTTCTTTTCCCTTCGTTATTTTCTTTTTCTCTTTATTTTCATGTGTTATGTGTTTCTTTTCGTTTTCTCGTTTGTATATATTTTGTTTTGTCGATCGCATGAGCTTGTGTGTCAACGTGCTCTTTCCTATGCTTTTTGGGTCAAGCAATGAGGACATCGCTTTGTTCTAAGTGTGGGGGAGGGATTTTCGTGATTATGCATACTTAGACATCATTTCTCTTATTTTCGGTGCTTATTTTTTGTTTTTGTTGAGTCGTGGACCAGTTTTGTTTGTTTTTATTGTGTTTTGTGTCGATTTCCCCATATGAAACTTGATGTGAGTCCAATAGTGCAAATGACTTCGTGGCTAGTTTGGATTGTCGATCGTTTTCATTATTAACTCTCATGCCTTATGTGCTCAATGATTTTGACGGTTTTCATAAAATGAGATGATTATTTGTTGGCATTGGAACTCGCATGTGGATTCACGGAACTTTCTTGTCCTTTGTTCGTTCTTGATTGATGATCTTGGTCATGCTTACCTTGTGCTTGATTATGTGTAAACGTGTTATGCTATACACTTGAGTTATGTCCTTATTGGATTGTTATGACTATGATATTGTATGTGATGTACTCTTGTGCGCCTTTCCCTTAAAAAAATGTGAGTTCGTGAGGAAGTACGGATTAGGCTCCTCTTATTCCGAGTCACTTTGTGGATTGGGATAATGAGCCCGGGAAACCAATTTAGGAAACTCGAGGAAACCCCTCGAGGTTAAACCTAGATCATCTCGTCTGGAAACTTCGTTTGGAGAGAGAAGCTCACGGAAAGGAGTTCGTGAGAGTCGAAAGGATTAGACCCCTCTTGGCTCGGTTAGTCTTCTAGATAAACTGGGTTAAGGAGTACGGGAAACCGACCTAGGAAACTCGGGGATAACCCTCGAGGGTAAACCTAGGTAATAATTGTCCTAACAGCTCTCATTTGGAAAAAGTAACTCATATATATATATATATATATATATATATATATATATATATGAAAAGAAAATGGAGAATTGCCTCATGGTCTCGTTTTTATCATCTTATATATTGAGTTGACTATTTTTAGTTTTTTGCACGTGTTTTTTGTAAAAAGGGAGCTTGACTTGAGTGAATCATGATTGAATAACTTAGGCTTGTTTTTGTTTTGTTGAGTTTATATGTGAGAACCGTACCCTCAGATTTGAGTTGAGTTTTGTGAATAACCGGATGATAATGAGAGTTACATGATGCATGTTTGTTAATCTTGGACCGTTGAATTTTTCCTTTCGAACTACTTGTTATTTTGTTTGCTTGAGGACAAGCAAAGAGTTAAGTGTGGGGGAGTTGTTTATTGTGTTTTTGTTGTTATTTTCGTGTGTTTCGTGTGTTTTATTTTATAGTTTTAGGCTCGTTTATTTGTCGACCGGTCCATTTTATCATGTTTTGTGTATTTTTGTTATTGTATAGTGTTTTCGTACTTTTGCGCGTTTTCTCTTTTGTTTTGGTGTTGAATAGGTCCAACGAGTTGAGAACGAGGAGATGAGCTGTCCGAGCTGACTGAGCCATCCAACCCGTAAAATCCTACCAAGCCATACCGGGACGAAGAGAATTCAATGAGGAGAATTTTGGTCCAAGTTTCGTGCGAATCGGAGTTGTGTGCGAAAAGTTAAAGCTAAACGAAGTCGCACAACCCGCACGCCACTGCAGCCCAGCGTGCCCTTGGAAGCAGCCGCGAGCTCGAGAGTGCCGCAAGCCCCAGCCCAGAGTGCCCACGGAAGCAGCCGCGAGCTCGAGAGTGCCGCGCGCCCCAGCCTTACGTGCCCGCGGATACGGCCGCGAGTTCAAGAGTGCTGCATGCTCCGCACAACCCTACCCAACACACACACTCGCGCGCCCGCGGGAATGGCCGCGACCTCGAGAGTCTGTGACCCCAGCCTACCTTGCGCCCGCGCGCTCGCGGAAAGCCCCACGAGGTCGAGAGTGCGCGCCGATGCACGCCCAGCGCCTTGCCGACTCGCGAGCTCGCAAATTTCACGGAGACCTCGAGAGTGTTTTACTTAATGTGCGTGTTTTTAGTGTGTTTTTGTGGTGTAGCTATATAAAGACATTATGCTTTGTATTTTTAGGAACAACCCTCATTTCCCAACTTTTAAGTTGGGAATTCCTCTCTATTTTCTCTTTTTCCTTTTTTTATTTTGGTTTGGAGCATATGAATCAAGATTTCCGGCGAATTTCCAGCGACATTGTTTTGAGTAAAGTTTCGAGCTTTTGACTTTGTTTCTCCTTCCAAGTGCGTGTAAGAGTGGGTACTTAGCCTTAAGCCTCATTACTTCGTATATCTTTGTTTGCTTTTGAGAAAATCGACATTGTGCTTGTGTTGCTTGGAGGAAAAGATCGAATCTTTGGATCGTGAATGCTTGACTAAGTGTGACTAGGAGTTAAATGCTTGCTCGTTTGTGCTAGAGTTTGGTTTAGCTACCTAGGGTTTTAGCTAGCATGGCAATGTTTGGTTATTTGTGCGTGTTTGATCATAGAGACTCCGGCAAACCAAAATCTCTCTTTCCCCCTTGATTTCTCTCATCTTCTTGCGTGCTTAGTTAATTGCTTTCAATTGCTCTCATTTCGTAGATTAATCTAGTTTAAATTCAAACCATCAAATTGCGAGTAGAATGTTTAGGACCTTTTCGGTTATGTGACTTTGATGACTAGATAGTGAACGAAGCTCCGAAGAGCCTTCCTTTGAGAACGACCCGAGTCGGGTAACTCGGTTACCACATGCCCAAAAATACTACAAACAAGTAGATTTTTTATTTTTATTTCCAGGGAAGTCGAACTATACGACTTGACGATGTTTGATTAATTTTCGTGGTTGATAATTTGATTATCTTTTGAAATTGTTTGTGTTATTTTGACTGAGCAACCATGATGTGTTTGATTTTATTTAAGTTGATCACATAGATAAGATTTTTCATGTCTAATATTAGAATTGAATTTGCAATCCGTAATTGTTGTAGGGTTTAATTAATAAGAGCAACCGGAAGATGGGAACTACCGGGGATAACACGACCTACTTAAGTGAACCACACGATTGGATTCACTACTTAGTTTAGCCAATTACGGCTAATTGTATTAAATCTAGAGAGCGTGTCCTAGACTGTAGAAGAAGTCAGGTGTAATCGTAGAGCATCGCACTATTAAATTAAAAGTAAGGAAAAATTCGGGTAGCAGAGCATGTTGCTATCTAGGGCTAGTAATTTCAGAAGATAGTGAAACTTCATGTCACTATTGATTAGACTAGTTGTTCGAGGGTGTAGACGGTGCCGTGAAATAGAAATTTCTATTAATTTTTATATTTTATTTTTATTTCCTTTCTTTATATTTTTAGGATTTTTAGTTAGTTTAGTTATTAAATCAATCCCCCCCCC
>CACSLK010027831.1:6890424-6910654 GCA_902706635.1 Striga hermonthica | reverse complement strand
CCCTCTTTTATTGCTTTTATTATTTCATTTAATACAAGAATATCACAATTTGATTCACACTACTCGTCGGATCGACCTTTTACTCGCCGCTACTACTAGTGAGTAGAGGTTAGTTGAGGAAAAATATTAATTATAACTTGTCGCGTTGCGACGCGTGGTCAAATTTTGGCGCCGTTGCCGGAGAGTGGCTTTATTGCATTTTTATTTTTGAGTACTAATTAAGTTTTTTTAGGATTTTATTTTTATCATCTTTTACCCTCCCATCCCCCTTTCCTTGTTTTTTTTATTTTATTTTCGTGTAGAATACTTGGCGCCCCCATACTATGCTGGACAGAATAGTTCAAACCCCATACTCGCAGGATTGACTAATCTTTGGGCGATTTTCGCGAGCTTGGCATAACTTTTCGAGAATGGCAGCTTATTATCACGATTTTTATTTCCGGCGTGCACCTTACCAGTATGAGAGGGAGATACGAGGCCAGTGGATTGGAGATCGAGACGTAAGAGGACCTAGTGATTAGCGAAAGAACGAGCATGACTACTTCTATCCCAATGAGTATGAATACCGCTTGAAAGAGCACTCAAACTCTCTCTATGAGTACTCAGAGCCATTAGTTGAGAGACATCCCAACCTGTCGCTCGAGGATATGATGGAGGCATTAACGTTAAACACGTGGAGATTCAGCAAGAGTACTCCGAGCCATTAGTTGAGAGAGGTCATGGACCATCGCTTGAGGATATGATGAAGGAATTGATGTTGAACACCCTTAACTTTCATTAAGGTGTTGAGGCGAGCATCAAGAGCCAAGAACTAAGCATAAGGAATTTAGAAGGCCAAATTGGCCAATTGGCGAAACAAATGGACGGACTAGCGTATCAACTTGAAACGACTCCAATGAGTTCGAGTGTCACCCATTCGTGTAGGGATAACCTCGAGGAACTTGGATAGTACCCATACAAGCCAGAGAACGAGAAGATTACAAATATCGAGAAGAAGGAGAGCGAAAAAGAGAACCAAGTTGTAGAAAATTGGTCTGGAAAGCAGAATATGGGGGTACCCCGTACTCGACCTGTTGTTGCCAAAAAGCGTATCTTTCTTCCCGCCTTTGTGTCGAGAGAAGATGAACCGTGTTTTATCCCTTCTAATATGAAGTGGTTACTGAGTAAGGATGCATCGAATCATGTTTTGGGCCTTCATATACCTCATCTTGAGACGATCGGGACAATAGTAAGGCGCAAATGGGAGTTTGATGAGATGGTGACCGTGATTGAGCGTGGGCTGCTAGATATCTTTGAGGAATTAGGGTCAAGGGGAAAAGATCCGGTGATGCACCCAACGCCGGGAAGTTGAAATTTGGCCGAACATGGTGCCGTGATATTTGTGGCTCCCTTGAAGCTACCTCCGAAGCCGCCATGGATCCTTTGATGAAAAAGAGTAATAAGTCGAGCCACCGACAGTAAAATGAGGCGCTTTTTGGGAGACAACCCAATGGTGTGCATGGTTCGAGCGATTTCTTTCGCATTGACTAAGATGAACTCGTTTCTTTTACCTCTAATTTATTTAATTTTGGGTTTATTGGTGTCAATGATATGTGCAAACTCTAAGTTTGGAGAGGTATTTATTGGTGAGCATTCATGTTTATTATGTGATTATATTTATGCCCCTTAGAGTTTGAGTTCTTAGATTAAGTTACATGATATTTTCTTGTCGTGTGTGACTGTGAGATTGCATGTACGTGAAATTTTGCGATAATAACATGAGAGTCGGTTAGAATTTATTGCGCTAGTTTAAATGTCTTGAGTTAATTTTATTTGGTTAAATTCTTAAGGTGTTTTTATTTTGGAGACAAAGACATGATGGTTGATATTTTTGTGATTCATTTGTGGTGAGTTGATTTTGAGGCTATTTGTATTGTTCAGATGTGCTTATGATTACTTTAATCAATGTTGATTAAGTTTGGACTTGAAGTTGAGAGTTGGTGTATCTATGTCTCAAAGTCGAAAAAAAAATGAATAGAATTGAAGGTTAGAAGAGTTGGTGTATCTATGGCACAAAAACAAAAACTAGAAAAAAAATGAAAAAAAAAAGAGACAGCATGGGCTGCAACAACTGTCAATCTGTGGGGACTCTAGTGTATAAATCTAATAGTTCTTGTATCGATACAATCACGAAAGGCTAAAACCCGCGCGTTGTGACGGGGCTTCAATTCCCTAGTTTGAAAAAAGACAGAGAGAGAGAGAAGAAAAAAAACTGAGAGAAAAAAAAAGAGAGAAAGAAAATTTGGGGAACGAGACATTTAGACTTCGGCTAGAAACGGAAAGAAACTAGAATTGTTAACAAAGAGAGGGGTGTTGATATAGCCACGGCTAGTACTGCCGGCTCGACCGGTAGTATCTGATATAGCATGTCATACCCGACCGATTTTTATGGACGTATATCGAAGAACACGCCTATACATCGGCTAAGACACTTGATATGATAATATGGGTCAAACCCAACTTAGGCCAAGCCCAATTTGGACTATAAGGTAAAATCCCCCTATAAAAAGGGGGCTAAGGTACTCATTTCACGGATTCTCTCCTCATTCCATTTTACTCTCTCTCTCTACACCCTCTCCCTACTCTCTCTCTCTCTATGCATTTTTATATGAATCCAGTACTGACTTAAGCATCGGAGGCCCAAAGCCGGGCATCCCTCCCGGGGTCCGGACTTTGGGTTCTTGCAGGTACGGTGGCCGTCTGAGTCGAGGGAGCCCGAGTGACATTTTTTTCCTATCATTTTGGCGCCGTCTGTGGGGACCGTTCGAGAAGCCAAACGGTGTCCCGTCTGAAAATTCGAATAAAGCTCCTTCGACTTGAGCAGCCGCCGCCACCGGCACCACCGCCGGCCTCTGGTTAAAGTAGACGGATCGGAAAGATTCTTACACCATTGGATAGATTTCCTCGAGGAGAATCTCCCCTTAAAATTTCGTTTAAAAATTCATCTAAAAAGGCCTTCAATTTTGCAGTCAAACATTCCGGATCTAAGATCATTTTAGTCACCTATCAACCTTCAAACCAATTTTCCTGACAATCCGTGAAGGCTACCGAAAATACGAGGGTACCACTAGAGTCCTCTCGCCGAGACGAATCTGCAGAGCCGAACCTCTGCCGGGCGCCACCGCCCGCCGCCGCCTCCACCGCCGGTCGTCGGTCAAAGTTTTTCGATCAGAAAACCGTTGGTTCCATCGTGAAATTATCGTCAAGATCGTTCTACCCTTGCAATTTCACGCAAAAACTCTTACCGGAGGGTCACCATTGGCGGTCAAAGTTCATAGATCTAAGTTCAATTTGGTCAAAATCCAGTCATTTTCTTCATTTTTCTGGTGATTTCTGGCGAATCACTTCAATCCGAGGACAACACCGAATTCCCCATGTCGAGGCGCACATATTGCCTTTACTCTTCCAAAATCGGCATTTCATTTTTTCTGGTGGATTGATTCCGTCAACCCGCTGCCGCGCTGCCATGCTCCCAGTCCTCGGATCTCAGAGCAGCCCGTCGTAGGAACACTACAACCCATTGAGCGGCCCGACGCGAGAAAGTCCAGGTACAGGCCCGTACCCATAACGTCTGCAGCCTGGAGAGATGGCCCAGAGACTTTCGGCCCAGTAAACGGCCCATCAAGATCACTGCGGCCTAACTCTTGTCTAATCCAGCGCGCGGGCCGTGCCCAGCCCGCGCGGCCCGCTCTCCTTTCATTGTCTGGCCCGTTAATGGCCCGCGCCCAGCCCGCGTTCAACCCATTTCCTACCAGCGTCCAGCCCAGTTGAGGCCCGCGACCAGCCCTACTGCCCTGCTGCCCCTCTTCCTGGCCCAACACCTCTTATGCGGCCCAACTGTGGCCCAATGCCTTGTATGATGCTTATTTTATTTCAAAAACCCCTCTAACTTGAGCCGGGATGGTCCAACAAGACCTGGACAGCCCTTATTCAAGCCCAAGGCTATTTTGGGAGGTAAATTTGAGTTACATGATCGTGGTGAAAGTACGAAATTAATTTAAACGATTATTTGAAGGATTTTTTAATGAGTAAAAATTAGAGAATATTTGTTTTATTCATGAATATTACTTGTTTTATTCATGGAAGATATTTGACTTACTTATGGGAATAATTCGGTATATTCGCGAACACATCATTTGATTTATTCGTGATCAATTGGATTTACTCGCATGATGGTTTGATTGATTTTCAAGCATATTATGTGATTTATACATAAAACTTAATTGAATTATCCTTTTGAGATATTCGACTTATTCATGGAGATTAATTGTCTTATTCATGGAGATACTTGCTATATGGGTGGAGATGATATGTGATTTGTTTGTGGACGTATTATTTGCAAGTACTTGATTTATTCATGGAGTCAATCGATTTATTCATGGAAAAATTGTTTATTGGAGGATAAGTGTGGGTCATAATTTTGAACTGAGAATATTTTGCGATCGTGCTTGACGTGCGTTGGGTATGCTTATCACTCTCGCATCGGTGGGCTTGAGGACATGAATTATATAATTAGTTATTTTGATATATTCGGAGTCTCTCATTTGGATTTTCATGAGCACATGTGGAATTTTGTCTGAATTAAATTGCCCATAATTTTCTGAGCATGTCATTACCAGAACATGCCTTGAATCGAGAAAATAATGATGTTCGTATTTGATCTCTTATTTTTCTCGTGTGAAAAATGATAAAATGGATGACGTAAATATAATGTTGATAACGACACTTCTTTGAATTCTTGTCGAGGTTTGAATTCTTGTCGAGGAACCCACGGAATAATGCAAATCTTTAAAAATTATTGAGACAAATGTTCGAGTGTCGAAGACAGAATGAGCGAGCACGAATCTATCAATGTGAGATGACAATGGAGGTTAAGTATTGATGATGCTGATTAACGGTGGCAATCTCGAAGATAGAGATCAAGTCCCTTTTGGTGAGGTAGGATAGTTCCGAGTGGTATTCTCGACTTTAAGGTACACAATTAATTTCAACTCTCGACATCTGTTTCAGTCGACATGATTTATCAACGCATTGAATTTCTTAGCACTCTTTCTTGGAGAAATGTGCACCATTCGAATATATTGTGGAGAAATGTTGTTGGGATCATTGCTTACATGGATATGTTTCGAATCATTGTGTGGATAATTGACAAAATGCAAAAAAAGAGGCATATGCGAAACCTTGAACAAAAATATGGCATGACGAAGGCCTTCGGGCTGGCCAGTCTCAAGTCTCCACGACTAAGGAACTTGGTAGTAGGATGAACTCATTTGAATTTTCACTTGCTACATTCGTTTGATGATTGTAGGTTTATGTGGAGTATGCTTTGTCGAATTATTTATTGAACTCTTGGTTTTGTGAAATTCTGGTCTATCGTACATTCGAGTGAATATTTATATCCTTTATTATCGGGATAAAGAGCTTAATTATGGAGTATAGTATGATATAGTAACACGTGGATATGTTTGATTGTTCTGATGCATCTATTGGCATTATTGTTATTGGAATATAAAATTGAATGATATGAATAGACTATGACTCATGAACTTTTTATGATATTTCCTGAGGAAAACACATGAACATATGTACTGATATTTAGATACAACATGGACTGCTTTGTTGAAATAAGGAATGGATAGCAGGGAATAACCAAGTGGATTCTCGACAAGGCTACGAAGCCTACGACTACGAAGTCGATTTAAACAACTACGAAGTTGTAACTCGAGTGGAATCTCGAATAGGCTACGAAGCCTACAGCTACGAAGTCGATTCAAACAACTACGAAGTTGTAATTCGAGTGGAATCTCGAATAGGCTACGAAGCCTACGACTACGAAGTCGATTTAAACAACTACGAAGTTGTAACTCAAGTGGAATCTCGAATAGGCTACGAAGCCTACAGCTACGAAGTCGATTCAAACAACTACGAAGTTGTAACTCGAGTGGAATCTTGAATATAATACGAAGCCTACGACTACGAAGTCGATTTAAACAACTACGAAGTTGTAACTCGAGTGGAATCTCGAATAGGCTACGAGGCTTAAGACTACGAAGTCGATTTAAACAACTACGAAGTTGTAACTCGAGTGGAATCTCGAATAGGCTACGAAGCCTACGACTACGAAGTAGATTTAAACAACTACGAAGTTGTAACTCGAGTAGAATCTCGACTAAGCTACGAAGCTTACGACTACGAAGTCGATTTAAACAACTACGAAGTTGTATCTCGAATGGAATCTCGACTAAGCTACGAAGCTTAAGACTACGAAGTTGATTTAAACAACTATGAAGTTGTCTCTCGAGTGGAATCTCGACTAAGCTACGAAGCTTACAACTACGAAGTTGCTTTTCAAATAGTCCATTATAACACGAGTGGATTCTCGAAAAGGCTACGAGGCCTACGACTATGAAGTCGATCTGAAAAACTGTGAAGTTGTGTTTCTCGAGTAGATTCTCGAGAAGGCTACGAAGCCTACAACTATGAAGTCAATTTATTGACAACGGTGAAGTTGCATATTTTAAATGGACTCTCAAAAAAAAAAAATTGGCTCAAGACTAACTACGAATAAGCCAAACTATAATTACAATACAAGTCATATCGACAAAATGAACGTCAGTGCTCGACTTCGACCAGCTTGCACGACGGGTTGAGGAGAAGACGAGTTAAAAAACTTTCGTTTATCAGCTATGAAGCTGCTAAAATTTTTGCTAGACTTCGACCATCTTGCACGAAGGGTTAGGGAGAAGACGAGTTGAAAAATTTTCGTTTACCTGTGGCAGGTTGAGGTGCTCAAGCTGACCGAGGAATAAAAAACCCACCATGACTAACGCCTCCGGGCTGGGTGGTCCACCATAATTAAGGCCTCCGGGCTGGGTGGTCGAAGAAGAAAAACCCACCATGACTAAGGCCTCTGGGCTGGGTGGTCCACCATGATTAAGGCCTCCGAGCTGGGTGGTCGAAGAAGACAAACCCACCATGACTAAGGTCTCCGGGCTGGGTGGTCCACCATGATTAAGGCCTCCAGGCTGGGTGGTTGAAAAAGACAAATCCACCATGACTAAGGCCTTCGGGCTGGGTGGTCCACCATGATTAAAACCCATCGAGCGAACATGGTCGTATGTGTCGACCACCCCTCCGAGGGTGGGCATGCATTCGAGGAAAAACCCATCGAGCGAAGATGGTCATATGTGTCGACCACCCCTCCGAGGGTGGGCATGCGTTCAAGGAAAAACCCATCGAGCGAAGATGGTCATTTGTGTCGACCACCCCTCCGAGGGTGGACAAGCGTTCGAACCTAGATAATCGATTGTTATCATATTTTGTTGTGCTCGATGTATCTCTATTCAAACCACGGAAGCGGGTCGAGTATATTCATTATTGCTCGAGCAGGTTGATGTTGATTCTTGCTTGATTTTGTTGAAATTGTTCTTCGACCTCGGTGGAAGGTCGAGTATATTCATTACTACTCGAGCAAGTTGATGTTGATTCTTGCTTGATTTTGTTGAAATTATTCTTCGACCTAGGTGGAAGGTCGAGTACATTCATTACTGCTCTAGCAGGCTGATGTTGATTCTTGCTTGATTTTGTTGAAATTGTTCTTCGACCTCGGTAGAAGGTCGAGTACATTCATTACTGCTCGAGCAGGTTGATGTTGATTCTTGCTTGATTTTGTTGTAATTGTTCTTCGACCTCAGTAGAAGGTCGAGTATATTCATTACTGCTCGAGCAGGTTGATGTTGATTCCTGCTTTATTTTGTTGAAATTGTTCTTCGACCTCGGTGGAAGGTCGAGTATATTTATTACTGCTCGAGCAGGTTGATGTTGATTCTTGCTTGATTTTGTTGAAATTGTTCTTCGGTCTCGGTGGAAGGTCGAGTATATTCATTATTGCTTGAGCAGATCGATGATTTGAATTTGAACTTGATTTCGTCGAAATTGTATTTCGACCTCGGTGGAAGGTCGAGTATATTCATTATTGCTTGAGCAGGTCGATGATTTGAATTTGAACTTGATTTTGTCGAAACTGTATTTTGAGCTCGGTGGAAGGTCGAGTATATTCATTATTGCTTGAGCAAGTCGATGATTTGAATTTGAACTTGATTTTGTTGAAATTGTATTTAGACGAAGGTCGAGTATTATCATTATTGCTTGAGCAGGTCGATGATTTGAATTTGAACTTGATTTTGTCGAAATTATATTTCAACCTCGGTGGAAGGTCAAATATATTCATTATTGCTTGAGTAGGTGGATGATTTGAATTTGAACTTGATTCTGTCAAAACTGTATTTCGACCTCGGTGGAAGGTCGAGTATATTCATTATTGCTTGAGCAGGTCGATGATTTGAATTTGAACTTGATTTTGTCGAAATTGTATTTCGACCTCGGTAGAAGGTCGAGTATATTCATTATTGCTTGAGCAGTTCGATGATTTGAGTTTGAACTTGATTTTGTCGAAATTTTATTTCGGCCTCGGTGGAAGGTCGAGTATATTCATTATTGCTTGAGCAGATCGATGATTTGAATTTGAACTTGATTTTGTCGAAATTGTTCTTCGACCTCGGTTGAAGGTCGAATATATTCATTACTGCTCGAGCAGGTTGATGTTGATTCTTGCTTAATTTTGTTGAAATTTTTCTTCGACCTCGGTGGAAGGTCGAGTATATTCATTATTGCTTGAGCAGGTCGATGATTTGAATTCGAACTTGATTTTGTCGAAATTGTACTTCGACCTTGGTGGAAGGTCGAGTATATTCATTATTGCTTGAGCAGGTCGATGATTTGAATTTGAACTTGATTTTGTTGAAATTGTATTTCGACCTCGGTAGAAGGTCGAGTATATTCATTATTGCTTAAGCAGGCCGATGATTTGAATTTGAACTTTATTTTGTCGAAATTGTATTTCGACCTCGGTGGAAGGTCAAGTATATTCATTATTGCTTGAGCAAGTCGATAATTTGAATTTGAACTTGATTTTGTCGAAATTGTATTTCGACCTCGGTGGAAGGTCGAGTATATTCATTATTGCTTGAGCAGGTCGATGATTTGAATTTGAACTTGATTTTGAACTAGGGGGCGATGGGATGAGGTAACCGGAAAGGTTTATTATTAATTGACAAAGCATAATGTGTAAGTTCAAATTTTGAAATTTAAGACTTCGAGGATTGGTCCTGTGGTATTCGACCTCGATTTTGGTACTCGACCTCAGCCAGGTCATTCTATTTTTGACCTCAGAGGCAGGTCTTTCGAATTTCGATCTCATATTCATGTTTTTCAATGTTCGACCTCAGAGGCAGGTCTTTCGAGTTTGATTTCAGATAAAGGTATTTCAGTTGTTGACTTTAGAGTCAGGTTTATCGATTTTTGACCTCAGAGGCAGATCTATTGTTTTTCGACCTAAGAGGCAGGTCTTTTGTTTTTCGACCTCAGATGCGGGTCTTTTGTTTTTCGATCTCAGTTTTGGATTAGGATTTTCGACCTTAATTTGAGTCTCGACCTGGAGGTAGCATCGAGTTATTCAGTACCCAATCTCAAACACAGGTACTTCGGCTTTTGACCTTAGAGCTAGGTCTTCTAGTATTCGACCTCGTATGTGGGTCCTTGGATGCTCGATCCCAGATGCAGATCTTTAAGTTTTCAGTCTCGAACACTGGTCTTTCAGTTTTCAGTGTTCAATCTCAGAGACAAATCTTTTGGCATTCGACCCCAGTTTTGATTCTCGATCTCGGATGCAGATCTTTTGGGTTTCGACTCCAGAGGCGGGTCACTTGGATTTCAATCCCAATGATCATCCGACTTTCTATCCTCGACCCTAGCATAGGGTCGTGGACTTCGACCTTAAGGGTCATTCGGTTTTTGGTGTTCGACCTAGAAGCGGGTCACTCAATTTTTGATCTTATTGGTCACCCGGTTTCCGATGCTTGACCCTAGTGGCGGGTCACTTAACTTTCGACCTCTACAACCATTCTGTTTTCAGTGTTTGACTCCAGTGTCGAGTTGCTCTACTTTCACTCTTGAATCGAGTTATGCTTACTCGACCAGAGTGGGGGGGACTAGATGATATAACCACAGCTAGTATTGTCGGCTCAACTGGTAGTATCTGATATAGCATGTCATACCCGACCAGTTTTTATGGATGTATATCGAAGAATACGCCTATACATGGGCTAAGACACTTGATATGATAATATGGGCCAAGCCCAACTTAGGCCAAGCCCAATTTGGACTATAAGGTACACTCCCCCTATAAAAAGGGGGCTAAGGTACTCATTTCACGGATTCTCTCCTCATTCCATTACTACTCTCTCTCTCTCTCTACACTCTCTCCCTACTCTCTCTCTCTCTCTATGCATTCTCATATGAATCCAGTACTGACTTAAGCATCAGAGGCCCAAAGCCGGGAAAACCCCTCCCGGGGTCCGGACTTTGGGTTCTTGCAGGTACGGTGGCCGTCCGAGTCGAGGGAGCCCGAGTGACATTTTTGTCCTATCAGGTATCATTAGTTTAATTGATCTATACATTCGTTATAAAGATTAATAAACTATGGTAGGTGTCATTAGTTTCATTGATCAATACATTCGTTATAAAGATTAATAAACTATGGTGGTCACTTAGATTGATACTTGATATGTTCGAGTCCCTAGAATGATGTCATCTTGACCCTGGATATATTAATTTGAGTTGGTTGAACTATGCACTTATGCGAGAATTGTGAGGCCCTGAGTAATATTCCACGTACTTATATTTTGTCCATCTATGTGCTTATTGTTCTAAGTTGCTTTGGGACAAGCAACAATTTATGTTTTGGGAGATTTGATTAGTCGAAAAATGTGCATGCATTAATCGTTTGATATTGTAATTGTGCACATTTAATTCCCCCGATTATACATTATTCGATTTATTTGATATTATGATCAACTCCCGTGCTCTGGTAAGAAATTCAGTGTTTTTCAGCATTTTAAGGACTACTCTGATTGCACGATGATGTGTGGATGCACGAAGAAGGATGAAGAAGTTTTTCCAGCAGAGTATGAAGGTGTCTCGTACTGTCCCGTACTGACCCAACAACACTCCATATTCACCTCAATACTAACACTTTTGGGCCCAAGATTTAAGATTGGTTGATAAGAGCCCAATTATTAAAGTCTATTAGAAGGCTGAAAATTACTAAGCCCACATATTGAATGCATGAGCTAATTAAGCCCAACATTGGGCAATTAACTGAATTGAAAAAATTAATAGGGCGGGATTCACGCATAATTGGAGGGAAAGAAACTTGAGCCACCAGGGAGGAAGTTTTACAGAGAAAAACATAAAAGAGTTCTGCTACCCATACAAAGAGGAGAACACGAAGAAAAAGTCGGCGGACGCGAGGAATCCAATCAATCGGAGGAGGCTGCACCCGCACACGAAAGGGGATAATCTTATTCCTTTTCTTTTATTATTTATTATGTTAGATTAGATTTTTTATTTCTAGTTTCGAGGAAGTCGAACCATACGACTTGACGATGTTTGATTAATTTTTCGTGGTCGATAATTTAATTATCTTTTTGAAATTGTTTGTGATATTTTGACGGAGCAACCATGATGTGTTTGCTTTTATTTAGATTGATCGCCTAGATAAGATTTTTCATGACTAATGTTAGAATTGAACTTTCAATCCATAATTGTGGTTGGGTTTAATTCATAAGAGCAACCGAAAGATGGTTACGTCCAGGGATAACACGACCTACTTAAGTGAACGACACGATTAGATTCACTACTTAGATTAGCCTATTTTTCTATATCCTAAAATTGCCAATTGTTTAAATCTAAAAAACGTGTCCTAGACTGTACAAGAAGTCAAGTTTAATCGTAGAGCGCCTCGCGGTTAAATTAAAAGTATAGAAAAATTCAGGTAGCAGAGTGTGTTGTTATCTAGGGTTAGGAATTTCATATGATAGTGAAACTTGATGTCCCAATTGATTAGACTAGTTGATCGAGGGTGTAGACGAAACAGTGAACTAGAAATTTCTCTTATGTTGTTTATTCTTTATTTCCTTGCTTTATATTTTTAGGATTTTTAGTTAGTTTAGTTATTAAATCAATCCCTCCCCTCCCCCCTCTCTTTTATTGCTTTTATTATTTTAATTAATACAAGAATATCACAATTTGATTCCCACTACTCGTGGGATCGACCTTTACTCGCCGCTACTACTAGTTAGTAGAGGTTAGTTGAGGAAAAATATAAATTATAATTTGCCGCGTGCGTGCGTACCTCCTTGGAAACCCGCTATTGGTCGAGGTCTAACCCCACACACTGGCCTGGGGAGCTCCTGCGTTCAGTGATCGCAGCTGCAGCTCTCGTGCGGGTCGATGGTTAGCTCCGTGGTTAGCCTCGCATCTCTCAACACGGACGTGCGTGCTCGGCCACCACTCGCGTGGCTACACCTTGCCTGGGTTTGGCTCTCGGTTCAAAGGTTCAATAATAAATTCAAGGAACAAATTAAGATTTTAACACATCAAAGAATTTTAACCAGGCTCATGAAGGGATTTTCTCATATTTCTCATATTTTTCTTATATTATTATTTTACCTTAACAAATTTACTTATAATTTTTTTTTTCCCAAAACGATAGGTTTTATAGCTCAAGAATTTGTACAAAAAGGGGGGGCTAAATAGCCCAATATACATCCACAAGAACGAAAGAGGCACTGCAAGGCCTAGAAATCAAAACTACTAAGCAGATAAGTCCATAATCCCCAGCTAATACAAGGCTTAGAACCTGGAGTTATGTTCCTATCTCGCTCAAAACACAAAAGACTTAGATCACTGGCCGAGCCCTAATCTAAGACAACTACAACAATCCCAGACAAAATAAAAAGCAACAAAACCCAAGAGAAAAAAGCATGCTAAGAAACTAAGCCAGCAAAAACAACCTAGAAGACAAGACAAGCCAAAAAAGAAGGCAGCAGCCAGCAGAAGCTAGAACTATTACTTCACCATGCTAAATTCCATCCACTCCTCCATTGCAATACTGACCACTGATCTCTCTGGTCTCCATAGGCTTTGGAACACCCACTGATTCCTAGCTTTCCACATCCACCAGAGTAGGTATGTGGTTAGCTGTATCTTGTCCTCATTAATAGCAGAGCAGGAAATGGTACACATTGATGACCACCAGTGACTGAAATTATCAGAGTATTGCTTCATTCCTTCCCAGCTGATTGGTGCAAGACTCCATATTTTGGCAGCTCTAGGACAGGTAAAAAAGAGGCGGGTGATTGTTTCAGCTTCTTCCCCACAGACCTTGCATCTTTCCTCTATATGAATGCCCCTCTTTGCCAGATTGACATTTATTGGCAAAATATTGTTTAGGCACTTCCAGATGAAGTGCTTAATTTTCCCTTTAATTTCAAGCCACATAGCCTTTTCCTCATACCCCTGATCTCAGTATGCCCCTTACTTGGCTCAGCAATATCCAAGTTCTTCCATTTTTCCTTCACCAGATAGTCATAAGAAGCAGCCACTGAGTGTGTACCCTTTTTACCACAGTGCCAGATCAGTTTGTCCTCCTCCGCTGGGTTTAAACTTTTCACTTTCAGGATGGCAGCTTGTTCTTCTTCTGAAAAGAGATCTTGCATATAATAAGACATAAATTCTTATTAAATTGCATTTGTATTTAATTCGATAAATCATTTTCATATTTTCTCGCTGTGAAAATAATCTCAATCACCTTTGAGTTACTGTGGTTGCTGGGATTGTGATTACCACTGGGGTGAGGAGGATTTTGTTAATTTTTTGAATTAAATGTTATGCTTGACTGCATCTAACTGTCTTTCTTGGGCTTGTGTTTAATCGTCGAAAGATTGGTTTTTTAAATGTATAGTTTCTGAATTTGTTGTGGATATATTTATATGTTTGGTGACTGATGAGGTAGATCCGAGTCTTAATGGTGATTATTTTTTCCCATTGTGTTTTTTACTTCGTAGTACAATTGCGAATGCTGATTCTTATTGATGATCTTTGTGTTGGTTGTGTGCTGTAATCTGAAATTTGTTAATCAGTTGGGATCATGAATTTGTAAAGAGGCAAATTTTCTTGCCAATCCATAAACTCATTACTTGCTTCTATGTTCTCCTTTTACCTTACTGATATAAGCTATCCACTTAAAAGGCCTCCACGTCATACGCAATGCATTGAGTCTAATTCTGTCGATGTAACATGTAAATAAACCTAAGTCTCGGATGACACAAATAAAATTATATTAAATTAATAAAATTCACTTCAGTGCAAAGAAACAAGATCTCTACTACAGACTAAAATAGACTTGTGGGGATACCGAGTCTCTTTTTCTTGTTGTCACATAAGCATGACCCGCTCAATTGTACTTGCATTGGAGAATAGATTTTCTACACTAAGTCTATTTCCTAAGTTGCATTGTACTTGCATTGAAGGACAAGAATTTGGTGGCCAAGCTCCAAAGAAGGCTTCTACACTTTGATGTTTGTTGTAACATAATAGCAGAAGATGTGATTTCTCTGTTGAACTCCCTTATCTTTTGACTATTTAGCTTAAGCTTTGTCTTTTGCTTGCGGTTGTCATAAGAGTAGGATTATATCCTTACCTCCATGTTGTTAATGTCCATTTGGTTGTACGGTTGTACATTATCTTGAGTTTTTAATAATATTTTCTTGTCGTTGGAAAAAAAAAAGTCTATTTCCTAAGTGACATAATTATTTTTGAGTGAACCTAATGCATTGTAAATCCGCTAATAATTAATATTAGTAATTGCTTATTGCAGGGTGAACCGAGCTTCAATTTAAATTTTAATTTTTAACTAAGCAAGAGTATAATAGTTTTTTAGAAAGTACGAGGCGGTACGAGGTGACCATTTTTTTTTATTTTTTTATTTTTGCCTCGTACTCACTCGTACCTTGAATCTAATCATTGATATGCATTTTAAAATCAATCTAGTGTTGACAAAGAGTGTAACTGATGTTATGTCGGTACAAGGAATACCTTCGTCCCAACTTACAATATCTTAAATATATTCATGTGCAAAGGATGAAGCACTAATTTTTTATTATACATTAGGAAACCAAAATTTGAAAGATTTAAATAATATTTTTATAATAGGCCAATATCAGTTTTTGATATAGTTTATACATTATATCAAAATTGTCTTGTGTGTTAAAATAATAATAATAATAATAATAATAATAATAATAATAATAATAATAATAATAATAATAATAATAATAATAATAATAATAATAATAATAATAATAATATAAGTTTTGCAGGCCTCTGCGGAAATAAAGGAAGTGCACATTCAAGCTTTTAGCAAAGCGCACAAGTTAACTTATGGATATTGATTATTATATAATTCTAGTATTAATACTCATTTACAACATGAGTGTTGAGTTAATGAATATATGTGTAAAGTTATTTATGTTAAATATCAAACCTAACTCTAGAGCAAAAATAATATAAAAACAACATCACGAAGCATAGATTTTCGCCATGTTAGCATCCGAAGCATGAGAATCTAACATTTAAGCTTAACACGTTTTGAATTAATAGAAAGGGAATGATTTGTTCATTAGGTCAATTATCGGGATATTGATTATGTACTACGCATGTATTAGTTCAAATGTCATTGTCATTTGAGTCTATTACTGGCACTATTTTCAAAGTGAAGCACATTATAACCAAATATTTCAGATCCTACCAATGGATGATTCAATGGATAATTCTCTACCCTTTTCCCGGGAAAACAGGGATTTCCTTTTTTTTTTTTTTCTAATAAAATAATGAGGAACTCTGTGTCAATTATTCTCACTACAAGAAAATGATGAAATTTCAACGGAAATCTATTTTAAAAGAATTATTCCAATGGCAATTTCAACGGATATTTCAATACTATTATTTCCGTTGGAATTTTTTAATGGATTCCAACGGATATTCCAACAAAAATATTCCATTGGAATGCGTTTTCCATTAGAATTTCCGTTGGATTTTGACGATTCCAACGGTGGATTTTCCAACGGGGGTGGAATTAAAAATTCCAACAGAATTTGCATATTCCAACGGAACTTCCTACGGTAAAAAGCCATTGGAAATATAGTTGTTGGAATCATCAAATTCTATCTAAAATTCCAATGAAAAACTTATTCCAACAGAATATTTCCGTTGGAATTTCCGTTGGAACCATTCCAACAGAAGCTATACCATTGGAATATCCGTTAGAATTTTCATTGAAATATATTACCATAGGATTTTCCGTTGGAATATTACAATTATTTTATAGTGTCTTAATCTATTATATAGAGATATTTACTTGAAATAATATTAAAATTTTCGTTTAAAATTTCAAAATAACTAATTTTAGCGTTTTTTTTTTTTTTTTGGAAAATTGTAACTACAAAAAAATTGTTATATTCCAACAGAAAATTTTATCGTAATATTCTAATGAAAATTCTAACGGATATTCCAATGGTACAGCTTCCATTGGAACTAAAATTCCAGCGAAAATATTCTGTTGGAAAATGTTTTCATTGGAATTTTAGATGGAATTTGATGAATCCAACAGCTTTACCGTAGAAATTTTCGTTGGAATTTTTATTTCCACCCCTCCCGTTGGAAAATCCACTATTGGAATCGCCAAAATCCAACGAAAATTCCAGTGGAAATTTTATTTCAATGGAATATTTTTGTTGGAATTTCCGTTGGAATCCATTAAAAAATTCCAACAGAAATAGTAGTATTGAAATATCTTTTGGAATAACACTACTTGAGTATTTTTCTGTTGGAATTTCATCATTTTGTTGTAGTGTGCAGCCTAATGAAAATTCGAATTCAAATTTCTAAAAAAATGTTATTTAATATTGTGTAAACCTTAATTCCTAAGTGTATTGGCAATAATTTCCTCAAATGCGATGGGTAAATCTGGCCAATAATGAAAAAATATTCTTGAAAATCTTGCATAAAAAAATCCAATAAATCATTTCCATTATTTTTTTTCGGTCAAGATGTGGTGGTGCTTTAGGGAGAAAAAGCCGCTTTGAGCCTAGTAACTTCGAGGGAAGCACTGCCCTAGAGACGTCTGTCATCCCCGTAGGTAACGACCACCAATCGGGATAGTAGACAGTGGAAGCGGCTCACCAGAGTAGGTAGACGTGCCTAGGAGCACATCTTCTGGACGCTGGGTGAGGGGAATGTTAGCTTTGGGGATGAGTGGTAATTTGGTGAGGGGCCCTTTTCGATCACTAGACATGTCACTCACTCCTCTTCCGTGTGGGTGAAGGATTTGTGGACCAATGCGACGTGGAATAGGGATAGGTTATAAAGGATTTTGGGTTTTAGGATAGGCTTTAGTGAACACTTTTTAGAGCAGATCCAGCAGATTCTCATCTCAAGAGACGATTTGGATAGTATGAGGTGGATACATTCATTCTTGGGTGTTTTCTCCACGTCCATGCTTGGTGGGAAGTTCGGCAGGGTGACCGACCTAACCTTCCCTTCGGGGCCACTTGGACCAACCTCCTTACCCCGACAATCTCTCTCTTCTTTGGCGTCTTTTTCTTCGCCGATTCTGATTGATTCTCCAGTACATGCGTGGGGTGTTTCTTTTCCCTCGCGGTGTTGCTGTTGTACCGAGATTGGTGGTTTTCAGACTGAGACCTTTTTCCATCTTTTTTTAGAAAGCGAGGTGTGAGGATAGTCTGGCAGCATTTTGCCATTTATACTCATATACCCTTTTCCAACTTCATATAGTTTCTTTGTGCTCCTAAGTTTTTTCTCACAGCGCACACACTTTAGACATGTGAGCTTCACCATTCCTTTTCTGATCCTTTATTTCATCTGGACAGAGAGGAATAGTGCGAAGCATAGAAATATTACTTTTATGAGCTCTCACATTGTGTGATATCCCGACATTTTATTAGTATAAATTATGTTTTAGTTCCGATATAATAATGTTATCGATTATTATTTTCGGAATTAATTAGTTTCAGTCGAGATTACCGAAAATTATTTTCGATGTACCGTTTACGTTCGGAATAATTTTGGTAATTAAGTATTATATTTAATTAAATAATTAAACATAATTTAAAGGATTAATTAGTAATTAATCATTATTAGGGCTTAAAAACCGTATGGTATATATATGGTTCCAATTAATTCTCCTTAGCCGAGGCCTTAAGCAACTTGTTCCAAAGTTCCTTCCCAATTGTCGTAGCCTCCTTCATGTTTGGGAAACATTTTTTCTCCTCTCTTTAATAAACTTTGACGTGGCATATTGAGGTGTATTTGGAAAGGATTAATCATCACTAAGTATTGCAATAGCTAGCAAGTGTCTAATGCAAAAAGGGCCACGCACCACCCTCGTCACCCCAAATCTCTCCCTCGGCCTTAGTATAAATGGGGGTGTTTGGATGAAATTTCCCACCTTTTTCATAAGAGATGATCAGCAGCCTTAGTCCCTAAATCCAGCACCAAATCATTTAGCATAATTATCATAAAATTTCCATATTCAAAGCACGGCAATTGACGGAATACCGCACGGCAAGTCACGCACAACCGGAGGCAAGGAGATTGCGATCAATTGGGGTGATTCAATCGAGTAATCACAGAGGTATATCCTCCTCAGCTTATATTCATGTTAGTAAGGTCGTATTAAGGTTAATTGTTCGAGTAATTTTCAGAAATTCATTAGAATGTTCATGTTGAACTCGGTTAAGGCACGTTAGTTCTATACCGGGCTAAGTGCATTTTGGTTCAGCAAGTTATGAGTATTTCCGGCCCTTTTAGCTCTTATTTCATGTATGGTATTCAGTTGAGGAAGATAGGTCGAGGAAAGTTAGCCTTTTGTTCATGAAATGGCCTAAGGAGGTGGGCTGCGCACCTAGCGCACACCCACGGGCCCTCATGTGCCTTATAGTGTTATTTTCGTTGATGGTCATGTTGGTCTGGACAATTCAGGTTCAATTAGCCAAGATAGGTTATTCTATGTTTAATCAGTTCCGGTTGGGTCGAGAGGTTTATAGGTTGGTCGAGGAATTGGCCACCCGCCATATGCCTCGCACGTATGAGCGCACTTCGGCCATGGATTGGTCCGTTAAGTCAAGTTCAGTTTTTTCATGTAAATTCAGTAAACCAGATCAGGTTAAGTCAGGTGATGTTGTTTTATGTTAAAGTTGTCGGGAGTTAGTGCCGAACGGCCGACAAGGGTCGGCCTTAGGCTGTGTTGTCCGCAACTAGCGGCAGCAACGCCCAGCCCGCGCACCAGCGTGGGTGATGACGGATCGTGTGTTCACCTATACGTGGGTGCGAATAAACGACGCACTGCGGCCTTCGTTTATCCCCGATAGATGTATCTAGCAGGCGCACTGCGGCCTTCTCCTAGACACCGTGACTTCAAGACGCACTATTGGCCTTCTCTCCGACACTGCATGTAAAGACGCACTAATGGCCTTCTTTATCACACGTTAAGAACATAAGTTCCCCCTCAAGATTGGCTCACCAATTCAATACTTCATTCAACATGTCTAATATGATGAGGTACATGGGGTATTTATAGTTGTAAAATAAATCTATGCCTAAATCTAATAGATCTCCTAAATATTGCAAGAATAGAAATCCTAAGTCTAGAAAGCAATAAAATCCTAAACCTACCAAATAACTATTGCTTGGCTTGCACTCCAAGCAAATCTAGAAGCTCCTAAAAAATCCCACATGCTAATAACTCTCGGCGCCTCTTGCACGCCTCAAATCGGCCGCCTTCTATATGTGCGATCGCTTCGCGTGTGCGCCGCCCTTCGGCTCCTATTCCTTGTCACGCGCGGTATCCCGCGCGCGTGCTTCGCATGTCGTCCATCCGTGCTCGCCTAATCCTTCGCGGCCTAGGAGACTTGCGCCTGCTTCCCACGCGTTGCCCTCCGCGCGCCCCTGGTCATCGCCGCCATTCCCGTGTGCGTGCGTGTCGTCGCCCGCTATGCCTATGCCCACGCGGTCGCGGTTCGCACCTGCCATCGCGTCGCTCGCCTCGCCTAAGCCTACACGGCTTAGGCCTTCGCCCGCGTACGTCCACTCGCTACTGCCAGCGAGCCCCGCACCTTCGCCGGCTTCCCCGCACGCGTCCCAGCCAACCGCGCGCCCAACGTGCGTCGCGTCCTTGCCGCTCGACGCCCGTGCGTTACTGCCAACTCCCGTG
>CACSLK010027831.1:6860953-6875354 GCA_902706635.1 Striga hermonthica | reverse complement strand
AACCTGCAATTATTACTCGAAACAATTCCGCATAAAAACCGCATAACACTATTACACTAACGACTAACATATATTTTTTTATTGTTGTTTTTGTAAATTTTCTATTCTGCAACATACAAACGTCGTATATTTTTGGAGAGTTGTAATAATAATTTTTGGAAAATTCTTGTTCTTTGACTAAATTAATAAATAAAAAAAAAAACTATTACGTGAAAAAAAAGCGGTGCGTAACACTATTCGAAATGTGTTCGCATATTGATACATTTATGCGAGTTTTATATGGATATGCGATTCGTAACTATGCGAAAACATAACGCATAAGCGATAGTTATCTAAGCCTTTGGATATGCGAATCGTAAATTATGCGAACATATGCCGCATAGTCGCATACTCATAAATGATGCAGTTTGGATATGCGATAATCTAATTACGCGACAGTTTTCCACATATACTTAATGATGATGCGGTTGATCTGGCCTGGATATGCGATTAAAAAATATAAATTACTTTTATTTATTTTTTTTCACTACGCTATGCGAGAACAATGCGATCATCGCACTTTGTTCACAGTTCTGCGAATTTCCTTTCAATAATATTTTCTCTTCGAATATTGTCGCTGATTTTGCTGGGAAAACTCTGTTCACGGACATTAATAGTTTAATAGTCCATGCAACATATTGTTTTGTTTTGACATATGAATCATGATTAAACAAACACGTACTTGACAGAAGAAAAAAATATTTTTTATTACTGCAGTCAGTCCAACAAAATAAGCCAAACAACTTTTCATTACATGTCCAGTAGATTCTAAGGGTTGAGATCGATGACTTCCAAGTCTATCGCCGCTGCGTTGCGCTCGATAAAAACCTCGTAACACTCACCATACCAAGGGAATCCTTCCGAACAGAAAAATGCCTGAGTGTCGGTCTCCTGTGTAATAAATTTAAATCTTTTTAGGTCACAAAAATGCATGCTTGAACAAACTAAAATAAAAAATCATATGCAATTTACCTCCTCCCCCACATACACCCAGTACATGTGGTTAACCCTAGCAAAGCCTGTATCACGACATAAGAGGACGCCTGGAATCATCAGGAAAGCAGTAAATTCATCGAAATAATTTCTGAGTCGCTGAATCTTTTGCCGGACTTGAGAAATAGTAAACTCCCTCTTCAATGCATAACTCAGGCATTGGTTCAGGACTATTGAAATTTCTGCCCACAAGGAATTGAACACATGGCCTTTGTGTATGTCTGCCTTCTGACGAGACCATTTGAAAAACACTTGGTAGCAAATACGTTCCTCCTCCTATGTCCAGTCCATGCCACGGAAGCGGATCGCGATCTTTTCATAGGGTGAAATCCTTTCAATTTTTTTTTCCGCAAACGTGCGCCTCCTCGGATTTTTTTTTTTTTTGGCTGCGATGGAAAGATAGGGTTTTGAGAAGTGAAAGGTCGCCTCTTCAACAAAGATAATGAAAGGTTAATAAATACATATATCATTTAAGGCTAGGTAGATATACTTCAACTCAACAACTAAATGAGGAAGCATGCAAATCGTCATTGTTTTTATGTGTAAAAGCAGACAATCAATCAACGCAGTGCGTAACTTATGCGAACAATATGCGAAGCATTTTCGATTTTGATATGTGTTGCAGACAATCAATCAATGCGGTGCGTAACGTATGCGAATAATATGCGAAGCACTTTCGATTTTGATATGCGGTGCAGACAATCAATCAATGCGGTCCATATGGATATGCGAAAAAAATGGCGGATAGTCGTAAATTATGCGGCTGCGAATAATATGCGAAGCACTTTCGATTTTGATATGCTTCGTAAATTATGCGGCTTTCGATTTCGATATACGATTCGTTAATTATGCGGTTGAAGACTAGGCGAATCATCCCAGTTGTGCGATTATTATGGGATATGATATGGGAATCGCACAATCAACCCAATTGTGCGATTATTATGTGACATGTTATGCGAATCGCACAATCAACCTAATTGTTCGATTATTATATTACATGTTATGCGAATCGCACAATCAACCTAATTGTGCGATTATTATGGGACATGTGTTATGCGAAACGCGCAATCAACTCAATTGTGCGATTATTATGGGAAATGTGTGATGTGTGCAGGTCAACCCAATTCCGATTTCGACAATTGTACCTGGATTAGGAACATTTGCTTCTCATTGACCTCTTTGTCTTCGTTGCCTGAGTCACCATTGTGCGTGTTGGTTTGGTCATCATTATTGTCATCGTCACGAGAATGACCTGGTTGGTTCGAACAACCCGAGGTTTGATGATCATCAGTGCCCCGAGGATATCCAGTATGTGTAAATGAACTAGGGCCTGCTTGATGTGAATATGGGGTCTCGTGGGAAAATGAAGAACTACCAACACCAAAAGAACTCGGAAATACACCTTGGGACGCCATCATTTGCGTGAAGCTTTGTTGCGCCGTCCCTGGAATCCCTACATTTACTCGCTTCTCCAACTCCACGTAAATATTGGGATTTCTTTGTTCTTCAATCAGTTCTAAGATATCCTCACTGGATTCGGTTTTCATCTTCACAACTCGTTCCTTTCCGTCAAATACTGCCCACAATATGTACTCAAAATTACAAGGATCGGCCTTCAATAATGCTTGAGCACGAGAAACTACTTCAGAATATATTTGTCGGCCGTAATTTATTCTCATCAGCTCTGCCACTCCACCAAGATATGAACCCTCGCAAAACGAACCACCAAAGTGCACCAATACTCTAACACGGTTGCTAGCCATTCAAATAAGTGAACAACAAAAAAAAGAACTAAAAAAAAAAGAAACATAAAAATGCAGTAGATGAATGGTGCAGGCGTTAAATTGTTAGAGATCACTGTTTTTTTGCCTGCATGATAAATGCAGAGACCAAATCCTCACCTGTGAAAAAGCAGTCAATTAATGAGGTGCGCAACTTATGCGAAAGTTCTGCGAATGAATTCTGAATAGTCGTAAAAAATATGCTTTATTCGATTTGGTTATGCGATTCTTAAATATGCGAGCGAAAAAATGTCACATAATTGTCAATTATCCGGAGGGTATATGCGAAATTGTTACGCATATTAGTAAATTATGCGATTGACTTGGATATGCAATTACCAGAAAATGTGTATTCAACAAACTATGCGAAATAGATGCGAAATAGTTTCGCAGTCATATAGCCCTGCGAAAAGAAGGCGCATAATCATCGTAAATTATGCTGCATTCGATATGTATATACGATTATTAAAAATGCGAAAGATGTTCGCACATTTGTAAATTATGCGTTTGATGTGGATATACGATTAAAAAATGCGAAATGTTTACGCATAGTCAAAAATTATGCGGCCGATTGGATATGCGCTGGTTCATTTGGACATGCGAGTGTAATATCGCATAGCATTTCGTGAATTCTGGGGTGTAAAAGAAGTTATTTGACGGGGTGGTGTGAAAAAGAAAGAATAGATATATAATGGAGTGAAAAAGATTTTGACCCTATATTGAAAAATGCTACTATGGCTTGGTTGTGATCAGGTTCCGTGTCCCACGATGTTGTGACGGACTGCTGGGTAAAGTCCGTCAATGAACCGCTGCGCTCTCTGGGCCTCCGTGCGAACCAAATCCGGTACGAAAGCTGCAAGTCTAGTGAACTCTTGCTCGTACTCATCAACAGTACGAGTGCCCTGCTGAAGCGCTAAGAACTGACGTTCCATCTCTGCCCGATAGTAGGAAGGGTAGTACTTTTCTCGGACTAGATCCTTGAACATGTCCCATGTACAACCCGCTTTTTCACCGGGACGCATGCTCCAGTAGGCATTCGACCAGAGCCTTGCATCAACAGTGAGCTGAAGCTGAGCGCAAACTACGCGATACTTATCGGGGCATTCCATAACCTCAAAGACAAATTCCAACCCCTGAATCCATTCATCAACGATGCGGGGATCTCTCTGGCCTGAAAACTTTTCGGCGTGATAGTCGCGGAACTGCGCGACTACCATAGCCTGAGTAAGAGCCTGATGATCGGGTTCCCTACGTGGCGGCATCTGAACATTGAGAAAGTTTAACATTACTGAATACGTGATAACATTCTGATTGATTACTAAGGCACACAAATCTCTTGACGAGTCGCCAAAAGTGGCCGATAACTACTGACGTGAATCCTGAAGAACTCTAGAGTCACATAGGAAGATCCTAATGTCTAGAGTCATATCTGAATGCCCTGAAGTCTAAAGTCATGTCCGAACTCTAAAGTCTGAACCTGATTCGAGCATCTTAACTAAAGTCCTGATCCTTAATTCTGAGCATAGACAAAGTAATATGTTTATAACTGAAAAACTGAATCAGCACTTACCTGTCGTCGGCGGGGCATGAGCATGACGGTTCAGGTTTTTCTGAAAAATTACTGACTGAAAAACTTTTTCAGAGACGCAGAAACGTGCTTTTTTTTGTACAAGAAGTCAAAGCCTAACGGCTTGGTTTGAGTTACACACGTTCCGCGAGTAAGAAACAGTAATGAAGTCGTGCTCTAACCAGGGTCGAACACGATCTGGTGGAAGTTGTGAGTATCAACAATAGCAAACCTTTGTTTTCCATGGAATACCAGTGAACAACACGGATGTTTCCTAAAAAACTAATTGTACAACAAAAAGTGAAAAAATAAAATTCTTATTGTGAAAAAAATATCTATATAATTAGTAAAAATGTAATTTTATAAATATTATTTCAAATTCTAGAAAATATTGTTATGAAGTATTAATTATTTTATTTAATAATATATATATTTTTGTTAAAATTAAAAGAATAATAATTTATTCGGCAATTAATAACGCCCATCAACATCACAGACGCTTTAAAGCTAAATATTTGTATCAAACTAAAGAAATGAATAAATATATTTTTTTTTATTATAGAATGATAATAAATTAAATATAGTTTAAAAAAATATACAAGTAATAAAGAAAAAAATAACAATGTTAATTATCCAAAATAATATCTTTATTTTGTACTCAATTTGTCAAAATTGATAATATTCTTAATCCCCCACACGCACACGCACACACAATCACACACTAATGCAAGTGTGAGCATCCTGGCCGGTTTGGAATAGATCGTCTTTCGTCCTCGCCGGTGGAACGCCGAAAACCTGCAAACAACTCTCCCATCGGGGGTTGTTTCGGTGAAGAGTCTCCGATGCTTAAGTAAGTATGTGTATGTTTGAGTAGAATAATCGAAAATCTTCTTAAGGAAGAAAGGATTAACCCCTTTTATATAGGGGTGAGATACATGACCTAAAGGCTGCCCGAATTTGGTGAGCTGGCTACCCCAGCTACCCGTCCGTACTCTGACGTGCCGCGCGCATGTCAGAGGTGGTGTCAGAGGTGGTTGTCGCTATCAACCAATGCATTCTCGCCACGTGTCCTCTGCACATGGGATAATTATTCATCTAAATATTCCCCCTGAAATTCCGTTAGAGGCTCTTACACGCGCCTGTGACTAGGTCGATCTCCAGAATACTGACAATCCACAAAGTGGTCGATCTATTGAGGTTGACTCGACTGTTCGACTGCTCGATCTTTCGACTACTTGTGATACGCTGTCTGTCCAAGAGTCTTTCAGGTTTTATCTTCAAGGTGTTCGACCATCATCATCTTGCTCGATTACAACTAGATTAGCTCGGCTTCCTCGTAGTACAACCTCTTCGTCCGGTTCAGCAGATTGGTTTACCCTTGCGGGTATAATATCTCATATCATTTAGTCCCCCCCCCCACTTTGGTTGAGTCTGAATGACTTGATCTAAGAGTGAATTTGTCAGCCACGCGTCCTCTCTGTCGCGCTTGCGCATCTGCCACATGTATCAGTCGCGTCTGGAAGGGGCTTTAATTATCGTACCACCTCGCATAACGTGCCCTTTTTCGAATCCCGTGCTACTTGAATGCTCCCAATCGTGGGATTCTACTTTAATCCAACGATTCTTATCCTCCAACCCTTCAACTCATTTAAGTATAAAACCAACACTTAGCAAATTTTTAGATTTTTCCCACCTTTGCATCTTTTGGATTCTCTTGCGCTCTAAGATTTCTCTGTAAAACCCTACTCTTTGCTCTCGGCGATCTCTCCATCCTTTCCAGCTCTCTGGTATCGCACCCACTACAACGATGAGTAAGTTGTTCTTCATTTGAACTTATGCTTCCTGTGTTTCAAATTTATGTGCTTCTGAATTTTTCGCGTTGGGTGTCTTGAATTTGCCTATTGAATGTTCTGAGTTAGTGCATTTTCCTCTGAATCTGTGCGTTGGGTACTTTGATTTGTTTGTTGAGCGTTGTGAATTTTGCTCTTCCCTTCAACATTTTTCAAAATTCCTGTTCTTCCCCTTCAATATTTCAAAATTGCCCCTTTGGAAAAAACCCAAGCCGCGGAGACTTCCTCCTTTTCTCCTTTCTCCTTGTAAAAACTTCTTCCCTAATATTGTTCTCTCTGCTTTTTTTTTTTCAGATTCTGCCACCTCCAATGAAAACGACCACCATTCTGGTGCTGACTTGAGTTCTTCATCTTCCTTCTCGACCACTGCCTCTTCGGACTCAGTTTAGGTCCTGCCTTTTATCCTCGACGCTGTTCCTCTCTCCATTATACTTCCCGGCGATACCGTCCCTACTTCCATCCTTGCTTCTAACTCCGGGGACACCATGGATAACATTCCCCTCCGCCGCCGTCGACCTACTTTTGGCTCACAAGATGAGCCAGAGGAGGACGGGGACAATCTTGACACCATCTCTCTCTCCTCTCGATTTACTACCCTCAAGTCTCTTACCAAAATCGCTTCTTCCTCTCAAACTGGTCCCCAAGAATCCTCGACCATCCCTTCTTCCTCAAAGGCTGACGCACCCAAATCTTCGACCATTCCTTCTTCTTCTCAAACTTCTCCCCCAGAATCCTCGACCATCCCTTCTTCCTCAAAGCCTGATGCACTCAAATCTTCAACCAAAACCTCCTCTAAAACTCTCTCTTCTATCTCCCGTACAATTGGGTGGCTAAATCGTGACAATATCGGTCATCCTTCCGGTTGGGCGTTCTATAGCCCTTCTTCTTCTGACACCTACGACCATCCCCCTTCTGACTGTTGCACCTTCTTCGAGATCCAGTTCGACCTCGGCCTCCGCTTCCCTCTAAACCTTGAGCTACTCCAAATTTGCGAGTGGTTCGGGCTTCCCTTAAACCAACTTCTTCCTAACGCCATCCGCTTCATGACCTCCTTCATCATTCTATGCCATGTCCGTCTAGGTCGATTCGATCTAGCTTTTTTCCACTACTGCTACGCACCCTCCAAACAAGCTCGAGGCCTTTACCTAAGAAGTCACAATAGTGCCCATTTCATCTCGGACATCCCTCCAACGTCCCCAAGTGGACACATAACTTTATCTATGTCAGGCCCCTACCAACCGGCAATTGAGGGGTCAAATACGCAGTTGTAGCAATCGACTATTTCACTAAGTGGGTGGAGGCCGAACCCTTGGCTACGATAACCGAGCAAAAATGATAGACTTTTTGTGGAAGTCAATCGTTTGTCGTTTCGGTATACCTCACTCGGTGGTGACCGATAACGGGCGACAATTCGAAGGCAAGAGATTCGACGCATTCTGCAAGGAACTCGGGATCCGACACCACTTCTCCACTCTTTACCATCCGCAGTCAAACGACTAGGTGGAAGCCATTAAAAAATCATAAAGCAAGGTTTGAAGATATGATTGGAAAGCTCGAGAGGGGCATGGCTGGAGGAGCTCCTAAACGTCTTATGGTCATACAGGACCACAACAAGATCAACAACCGGAGAAACGCCATTCTCATTGGCATATGGTTCGGAGGCTATGGTACCGATCGAGATTGGATAAAAAACTTACCGAGTAAAGAACTTTGAAGAGGAAGCGAATAGTGAAGGGTTGCGAACGAGTCTAGACTTAATAGTGCGACCTCGTGCTAAAAAGGGTGACGGGGCCAGATTCGGGGCCCCTAAACCCAAGATGGGAAGGTCCGTACCTAGTGGATGTCGTACTTAGGAACGGGCCTACCAGTTGAAGTATTTAGACGGAACTTCACTAATGTACCCCTAGAATGCAATGTACTTGAAAAAATATTATCAATAAAAAGTTCTATTTTTGGTCATATCAAATGAAGCGCCAAGCAGGGTAAAATGATCGGACAACTTAATGTTGCCCGACTAAAATAATGAAGCCCCATGTAGGGTAAAACGACCGGACCACTGAAGGTTGTCCGGCGAAAAATAATGAAGCCCCAAGTAGGGTAAAACGACCGGACCACTTAAGGTTGTCCGACGAAAAATAATAAGTAGGATAAAATGACAGGACAACTTAGGTTGTCCGGCGAAAATAATGAAACCCCAGGTAGGGTAAAACGACTGGACCACTTAAGGTTTTCCGACGAAAAATAATGAAGCCCCAAGTAGGTTAAAACGACCGGAACACTTAAGGTTGTCCGATGAAAAATAATGAAGCCCCAAGTAGGGTAAAACGACCGGACCACTTAAGGTTGTCTGGCGAAAAATAATGAAGCCCCAAGTAGGGTAAAACGACTGGACCACTTAAGGTTGTCCAGCGAAAAATAACGAAGCCCCAAGTAGGGTAAAAAAACCGGACCACTTAAAGTTATCCGGCAAAAAATAATGAAGCCTCAAGTAGGGTAAAATGACTGGACCACTTAAGGTTGTCCGGTGAAAAATAACAAAGCCCCACGTAGGGTAAAATGACCGGACAATTTATGGTTGTCCGACTAAAAATAATGAAACCCCAAGTAGGGTAAAACGACCGGACAACTTAAGGTTGTCCGACGAAAAATAATGAAACCCAAGCAGGGTAAAACGACAAAACCACTTAAGGTTGTCCGGCTAAAAATAATGAAACCCCAAGCAGGGTAAAACGTCGGACAACTTATGTTTGTCCGACGTAAAATGATGAAAACTCAAGTGGGGTAAAATGATCTGACAACGCAAATTCGTCCAACTTAAGAAAAACGAGAATAATTTTCAGTTAATCCGACAAGGACGAATAAATACGACCAGGCCGAATAGGAAGTCGAGCGGCAACTGCTCATTCGGCCAAAAGCAGAAAATCGTTCAACAATCGAAGTCGAAAAATCAACATCATTCATAGACGGGAAGGAAACAAAAACCATACATCTCATTCATTATGAACATTTAAAGGAAATTGTTCGAAAACATTAACCCTACATGGAATAAACCATCCCCGGGACCAAAACAAACAATCATTCAACAAAGGGCATAAACCAAGCCCCAGAAACGTACAGAATTCAAGAAAAAATGAGTGAAAGGAAATCATTCAAACACCCAACCAAAATTAAGCAGAACCTAATTGTTTTCGAGATGCACGCACAGTTATTAAAAGGCAGGAAAAAGTAGTCGAGAATCAAGCGGGCGGATGACCCCCGAGCCAAGCATTCTCTCCGTTTTCATTCGTCCCCTCATTGTGCAGGTCTGGATTGCGACTCGGTCCAGCCCCGGTCGTCTCCGCGGCGGATTTGGAGAGGGCGGAATCTATCAAACGGTTGTAATAGGTTTTCTCATCGTCATCTGCGATCACGGCCGCAATCTTCATATCGTTTGAACTTTATGTCCCGAATAGCCTCGAGGTCCTTTAAGCTTTTGCCTTCATCCTTCATTGCATGGATCACCCAGTTCAACCCGAGCGCAGTGTTTAAGTCCATGTCGACCAAAAATTTGTTCGTGTTGTTGTACTCATCCAACCCGGCCAAATGGCCTTTTGCAGAACCTGCATCAAACGATCCTTGAGATTTTCCTGCTTTAGACAGTTCGGCCCGAAGTCTTTCCTGTTCGGTCACAACAATGTCCCTCCCCCGTTTGGCCGCCGCCAGTTTTTGGTTGGCCTCCGACACCTCAATCTTGGCGGCCAAGAGCTCCCTCTCGGTAACCTCCAACCGTTTCTTAACCTCGTCCACCTGGGCAATCAACTTAACTTCTTCCAGTCGGACCACCTTCAACTCACCTTCAATCTCGACAATTCTCACTCACAGCATGTCAGCTTTTTTAACGTCATCCTGCAAGGAGTAGATTTTGTCCTCACAGACGGCGTGCTCGGTCATCAGCTTCTCTAGGTCGCTCCCTATCTTCCTGAATTAGGCCATCCCCGCTGCCTTCATACAGAGAGCGCGACCAAGGCTATCGGCCGTGTGCTCTATTTTTTTACTGGGAAAGTCCCTGCGCTGTCAGGTCAGCCGGCAAATCCCAGCTCATCAAAGGCACCCTCGCTGCGTTGGCTACATGCGGGGGCCAGTTCCTTACGTTCGGCAAGAGTGGATGTGCCACAAACTTTTACGGACGAACCAATTGTCCCCAATGCCTACCAAACGTTCGGCCCAAGCCGCCCTCGTCGGTTCGAACCGGAGGTAGGTTTTCGACCCATCCTGGTGAATGAGAGCGTCCTTTCAGCCAAAAAAGCCACCCGGTTCTACCTGTTCGATCGACCCAATCGTAGATCCCTGTTCTTGCGTGACTGAGGGGACCGACCGCTTAGCCTTACGAGCTTCATCGACCTCGGCTGCTCACTTGCGGCTCGCCGAGCGGGCATTCTATAGCTGCTGATCATCTTTTTCTACCGAGGAGTCAATGACCTCGTATTTTGCCTTCGGCTCAGGAGTCGATTCTTTCACCGTCTGCGCCTGGGCAGCTCTCATCTTCTCAATCATTGCTAGGCGGTCCATTTCAGCCGTTGACTCTTTAGATTTCAGCTTCTGTTTGGAGCTGGTAGCAACCTGTTTTTCTTTCGATTTGGCGGCGGTCATCTTAGCCTCAACGTCAGTAGGCACACCCCTGAGATTGTCCAACGGGTAGAAAGCTGAAATGAAACGAACGATTGCAGTTAGCAGCCCGCGCAATTCTTCTACGAAAGAAAAATGCATGATTCTTCGTTTATATAATATTTAAAATTTAAGATAAATAATGAGTATATAATATTGTAGAAATTGTATAGTCTATAAATATAAACGATATAAGTATAAACTATTTAACCTACATATAAATCACTATACTGATAATTGTAGAAAATAATAGTGATTATGACCAACAATTAGATAAAAAATGATTTGGTTATGCCATAAAAAGTAATTAACTATTTTTATTAAAAAATATTAATGAGTTGAAAAATAATTATTATCTATATAAGTAGTTTAAAAAATCTATATAATTTTTTTATATGTATAAACTTTCTTATATCCTTTAGTTATCATTAGTTATTATTTAATTATAAAATATATAATTTAATTAATTAATAAAAATGTAACAGTTTCTTTTTACAGTTAGTTGAATAAAATGTGCTGATTTTATTTTTGCAATAAATTCATTGTCAATAGTTATATATATAGGAAGACAAATATAATCATAACGGGTATGATATTTTTATAAAATACATTAAATATTATTGTTATTATTATTATTATTATTATTATTATTATTATTATTATTATTATTATCATTATTACTACTATTTGAGGCTATAAATTTTGTTTAAAAGAATGCATTTTTTAAAAAAGTAAACATATTCTTATGCAACAACAAATTGTCTTTATAAGAACGATTGTTTTATTTTTTATTTTCTATTTTTGTATTATACCCACAGGTTTTGGTAGAATAATTTGTTATCATTCTATTTAAAAAATATATAGAATAAAAGTCAGAATTATTAAATGAGCAGATAAAACCGTAACAATTAATTCCAACATTAGTATGCTTACATATTAAGTAAAAAACCAAGCTACTATGTACATAAAAAAAGAGTGGAATATGTAAATTTTTATTGATGTGATAATCCGTAATTATATATATAGATTGTTTTAAGTTTTAATTAGTTTTTATTAGATGTCATAAATGAAAATAAAAAAAATTAAAATATCATTTAAAAAGAATGAAACGTTACAATGTATAATAACAAATGTACAATAATAATTCATAATTGTAAAAGTAATGTTCATTGTATATGGAAGGTTGTAGTATTTATTAGGTATATAATTTATTAGGTAAAATTAAATAGGTTTTATTTATGAGGTTTTATTTAATGATTAGCTAGCAATTATATATATATATATATATATATATATATATATACTAGTTATAACCTGTGCATTTGCACAGAAAGCTATATGATAAAGAATAAATAATAATAAAATATAAACAATAGTAAAAATTATAACATCATCGAAAAAACATTTTAAAAAAATCTAAATATTATTAAACACTTCTTTATGTGCAACATTCGTGGTTCTTTAATCGTCAGAATCTCCATCACCATAAATCATTATCTTCAAACCCCTTCGGCTCGTAACTCTAGAAAGTGCCACGTACAATTGTTCATGGCTAAATACAAGGCTCTTCAGTAGTAAGCTGATGTGCGACAGATATGGCCCTTGACTCTTATTGATTGTCATAGCATAGGAAACCATGAGCAGAAACTGCTTGCGTTGAAGCTTGATAGGTACCTCAAATCGGATGGTATGATTTTGAGCCTAGGAATAAGAACCTTATCACCAGCTCTGGCACCGGTTCATATTTTACATTCGAATACATGGCTGATGAGCTTAGTAATAACTAATCGAGTATCTATTGATCTCAAAATTCAGAGGACAAAAATTATATCAATCGAATTGTACACTAATCAAAGAAAATATAAATGATAGATAAGAATTTTATGGGCTGCCAATGGAAGTGCAACCTTTGTCGTTGGATGCGATTACCATTTGTCGTTTTTCCGGTTTTCTTGATATCTTCATAACTATCATTTGCATCCCCAAGTAGCCTGAAATCAGTCGATTCCTTTCTGATAGGAAGCTCAATCCTGAGGACCGTCTATATATAATTTGTCGTGTCTTTAAGGCGAAATTTGATGCACTGATGAGGGATGTTCGGACCCATATAGCACGACCAAAGTTTCATCCACCACACATATATAGGACATTTAAGAATGTGGTAGAGGCATGAATTTGATGCATAAAACCCTACTACGTGCAACATTTTCGTTGTCTCTTCTTCACTTTTAATTTTTTTCTCTCATATGAGACAAACACTCGGATCGATTCCTATTTTGTTTAGCCATCATAGACATGCTTTTAATTTATTAATGGGGAAGCTATTGATCTCGATGTGAATTGTTTGTCTATTGGTTTGATATATTTGTATGCTTTTTGTATTATTTCGTGGATAAAGTTTTAGAATCATTTTTGTTGTATAAATTTTCTATGGCAAATAAATTTGGATGAATTCGCTGACCCTACACGATAAAGAAAATAATATTATAAAAAATTATTATTAAAAGAGTATATGTTAAAAAAGACTGAAAATATTTTTATACCTTGACATCGTGAAATACATACTCCAATCTGCCATTTTGATGTTTTTTCTTTTTATTTTCATTTTATCAAAGATCTTGTTGAATAATGGCGAATCAACCTCAATATTATTAAACTTAAAAGCCATTTGAAATGAGAATTTGGCTGATTTTTTTTTTCCTATTGAATAGTATTTTTTGCTGAATGTGGTTTTTGTTCTTATTTTTTCAGCTATTTATAAAGTTTTAAAAAATGGTCATTGAATGTATAATTTAATTGCCAAGTATTGCTCAGTTTTAAAGAATAACTGATTGATTTCCATTTATTTTTTTGACCGACTCTAATATTGTCCCGCCATTTTAATTGATGGATTGCATGATTCTTCGTTTATATAATATTTATAATTTAAGATAAATAATGAGCAGAAGTTCTATGGTGCCACATGTGGCACGTGTTATGGTGCCACATGTGGCACCATAGAATTTCTGAAATAATGAGTATATCATATTGTAGAAATTTTATGGTCTGTAAATATAAACGATATAAGTATAAACTATTTAACCTACATATAAATAACTATACTGATAATTGTAGAAAATAATAGTAATTATGACCAACAATTAGATAAAAAATGATTTGGTTATGCCATAAAAAGTAATTAACTATTCTTATTAAAAAATATTAATGAGTTAAAAATAATTATTATTTAAATAAGTAGTTTAAAAAATCTAAATAATTTTTTTTACGTATAAACTTTCTTATATCCTTTAGTCATCATTAGTTATTATGTAAATATAAAATATTTAATTTTATTAATTAATAAAAAATGTAACAATTTCTTTTTACAGTTAGTTGAATAAAATGCGCTGATTTTATTTTTGCAATAAATTCTTTGTCAATAGTTATATATATAGGAAGATAAATATAATCATAACGGGCATGATATTTATATTGTAACACCCCGCTACTTGTAATACATCAGAGTGCGCGATTTTTCGCAAATTTTC
>CACSLK010027831.1:6834827-6856740 GCA_902706635.1 Striga hermonthica | reverse complement strand
ATGGCTACGGCTACGCACGGCTATTCACATAACACGCATGCATGACCATTTAACATATAATCTTAATTAAACATGATATTCTCGGGCAAAAGCCGACGGGAACTTACCTCTTATAAAACTCAAGAGGTTAAATGACTCGGACTCCCGCTCTCGGCCTTGCCTCCGCGTGCGTTGCGTGTGTTGTGTTGCGTGTACTCGCTGCTCGCGTACGGTGGATGCGTGATGGCTTGCGGTAGCTTGCGGCACTCTCGGTAATTGCTCCCGAGTACACTCCAACCTCACACCACTCTCACTAAACTCTTAGCACTTGACAACTTAGAAGAGGAAATGGAACAAAAGTTTCCCAAGGCTCCACTTAATAAAACCGAGAGCATAGGGAGTGAGGGGGAATAGATTCGGTCAAGGCGTGCACACTTGGCCATCATGCACTAAATAATTGTCTCATCCTCACGAGAAAGCCAAGACAAAAACAACAAGAAAGATGCTCGGTCACAAGACCCCTCACATGCACGGAAAAAGCACTAGACAACACACAAATTCCCACGGCTAGAGGACAAAGGAAGGCACGGATACACACTCACTAAATGCCAAGGAGATGCACGGCATTGGGCACTCCGCCCACTAGCATACGGACAAGGAATGGTGCGCGGACTTCATGGCAATTGCTGGGCACGGATTCTCGAACACACGCACGAACACATGGAGCACACGGCAACAACACATGCATGGCAATGCACAATAAAAAAAATGGACCGAGCACTCCCATGCACTTACACATGAACTTGGACCGAGTATTAACCTATAGCATGAGCATGAATACGCACGGTGTTAACACACATGCGCACGGCAATGGCGTGGCTCGGAATAAAATCCGAACAATTACTAATCTCGTGATTAAGTTAAATTAATCACTTAATTATGTTTAATTATCCAATTAAACATAATGCTAAATTACCAAAATTATTTCGAACGTAAACGGTACGTCGAAAATATTTTCCGGTAATTCCGACTGAAATAACTGAAAATAATTAATTCCGAAAAAATAATATCGGAACTAAAATATTATTATACTGATAAAAAGTCGGGATATTACATATATAAAATACATTAATTATTATTATTATTATTATTATTATTATTATTATTATTAATATTATCATTATTACTACTATTTGAGGCTATAAAATTTATTTAAACGAATGCAATTTTAAAAAATTAAACATGTTCTTATGCAACAAAAAATTGTCTTTATAAGAAAGATTGTTTTATTTTTTATTTTCTATTTATTTATTATACCCACAGGTTTTGGTAGAATAATTTGTTATCATTCTATTTAAAAAAATATATAGAATAAAAGTTAGAATTATTAAATGAGTAGATTAAGCTGTAACAATTAATTCCAACATTAGTATGCTTAAATATTAAGTAAAAAACCAAGCTACTATGTACATAAGAAAAAGAGTGGAATATGCAAATTTTTATTGATGTGATAATCCGTAATTATATATATAGATTGTTTTAAATTTTAGTTAGTTTTTATTAGATGTCATAAAAGAAAATAAAAAAAATTAAAATACCATTTAAAAAGAATGAAACTTTACAATGTATAATAACAAATGTACAATAATAATTCATAATTGTAAAAGTAACGTTCATTGTATATAGAAGATTGTAGTATTTATTATGTATAATTTATTAGGTAAAATTAAATAAGTTTTATTTATGAGGTTTTATTTAATGATTAGCTAGCAATTATATATATATATATATATATATATATATACTAGTTATAACCTGTGTATTTGCACAGAAAGCTATATGATAAAGAATAAATAATAATAAAATATAAACAATAGTAAAAATCATAACATCATCGAAAAAACATTTTTAAAAAATCTAAATATTATTAAACACTTCTTTATGTGCAACGTTCGTGGTTCTTTAATCGTCAGAATCTCCATCACCATAAATCATTATCTTCAAACCCCTTCGGCTCGTAACTCTAGAAAGCGCCACGTAAAATTGTTCATGTCTAAATACAAGGCTCTTCAGTAGTAAGCTGATGTGCGACAGATATTGCCCTTGACTCTTATTGATTGTCATAGCATAGGAAACCATGAGCAGAAACTGCTTGCGCTGAAGCTTGAAAGGTACCCTCAAATCGGATGGTATGATTTTGAGCCTATGAATAAGAACCTTATCACCAGCTCTAGCACCGGTTCATATTTTGCATTCTAATACATGGCTGATGAGCTTAGTAATAACTAATCGAGTATCTATTGATCTTAAAATTCGGAGAGCAAAAATTTTATCAATCGAATTGTACACTAATCAAAGAAAATATAAATGATAGATAAGAATTTTATGGGCTGCCAATTGAAGTGCAACCTTTGTCGCTGGATTCGATTACCATTTGTCGTTTTTCCGGTTTTATTGATATCTTCATAACTATCACTTGCAACCCCAAGTGGCCTGAAATCAGTCGATTCCTTTCTGATAGGAACCTTAACCCTGAGGACCGTCTGTATATAATTTGTCGTGTCTTTAAGGCGAAGTTTGATGCACTGATGAGAGATGTTCGGACCCATATAGATCGACCAAAGTTTCATCCACCACACATATATAGAACATTTAAGAATGTGGTAGAGGCAGGTATTTGATGCATAAAACCCTACTACGTGCAACATTTTCGCTGTTACTTCTTCACTTTCAATTTTTTTCTCTCATATGAGACAAACACTCGGATCGATTCCTATTTTGTTTAGCCGTCGTAGACATGCTTTTAATTTATCAACGGGGAAGCTATTGATCTCGATGTGAATTGTTTGTCTATAGGTTTGATATATTTGTATGCTTTTTGTATTATTTCGTGGATAAAGTTTTAGAATCATTTTTGTTGTATAAATTTTCTATGGCAAATAAATTTGGATGAATTCGCTGACCCTACACGATAAAGAAAATAATATTATAAAAAATGGATATTAAAATAGTGTTGGTGGTATAGACCGAACGAGTGGTAATAAGGGCAAACATGTGACAAATTTGTACGCACATGGAAAGGACTGTTTGCAATATTTTTGGGCAAGAAGTAACCGAGTTACCCGACTCGGGTCGTTCTCAAAGGAAGATTAGCCGGACTAAATCGAACGTTTATTTAATTTACAAAAGAGAAAATAATCCTAAACATTCTAATTCAATTTGATGATTGGATTTTTAAACTAAATTTTACAACTTTTAACAATAATAAAATAACTAAAATGACAATAATATCCCAAGCTATTATTAATGCTATCGTTTTACTTGTAAAACTTTCAAACGGAAAATTCATTTTACTAGTAAAAACTTTCGAACGATAATGTTGTTTTACTCGTAAGAACTTTCAAACAGAAAGGTCGTTTTACTCGTAAAACTTTCAAACGAAAAATTTGTTTTACTAGTAAAAACTTTCGAACGATAAAGTTGTTTTACTCGTAAAAACTTTCAAACGAATAAAATGAAAAATATAATTTATAATGAATTTAAAAGTTTAGGGTATTGGGGATAATCAATTTCGGTTTTATTAATATTTATTAATAATTAAATTACTCGGTTAACCGGTTCACTTAATTAACTCATCTAGTAGTTTATCCGTACTAACTCTCGTAATATACGGATGAACTTTAAACAAGTGAATTAGTAAAACGGTTAACACATAAACAATACGTTTCCGAACATGTCTATTCTAAACAAATCAAGTTCTATCAATTTCGCCTCTATCGATTTTGAAATTGATTATGTAGCTTAAAATGGTGATCAATCATTTAATCATAAGATTAATAAAATTTGTAAAGATTGAGTAATAAAAATACATATAAATGTTAATAAACCAAAATGATTATCCCTTAACCCTAATTAGGAAATTAGTTGATCATAGTAATTTTAACATACAAATTCTTATGGAAATAAACCATTGATAACATAAAATGAAAAGAAAACTTATTATTGATTCACAAGCAAGAGGAATTGCAAACGTAATGTCTCAACACATCAACAATCTTCAAACTTATAAACTTCAAAATACAAACTTACGAATGTAGAAAGTTTGAAAGATAAATGATAAATTACATAAAATGTTGGATGCCTTCCATAGATGAATAGGTTAGCTATTTATAGAGTTGAATAAAACATGATTCATCTAATTATCAACCAACATAAACCAAACTCCAACAATAAATCAACCAAAATCCAACCATAAAAAAAACTGATTTTCAGCAGTTTTTCTCGCGAGTAGCGACTTTTAAGTCGCGAGTCGCGACTTTTAAGTCGCGACTTTGGCAGCTTTGCGCAACTTTACGTTTTCGTCTCGTTTGAGCTCATCCGAACTCAGAATTTAGTTCCGTTTTTTTCCTACGCGTCGCTAACGAACCCCTCTATCCAATGATGCTTGCAAACCACACTATTGCTCAGAGTACAAATTATGTGGAATTTCCAACCTTTAAAGGGTCGGTAACTTGTGCAGCTTCGCGTTTTGGTTCCGTCTGGATTCATCCAAACTTGAAATCAAACTCCATTTTTTCCTATGTGTAGCCAATGAGTCCATCTACATAACCATGATTGCCCGATCCATGTCATTCCCTCACGATGCCTCCGACCTGCACACGAAAAACAAGAAGAAAAACGGGAAAAACACACGAAAAACATAAAGGAAACCAAAATAAAGGAAAACACAGAATAAACTATAAAACGAAATAAAAACCAACTAAAAGACATAAAACAGGGGAAAAAGAATGATAAAACAATAACGAAAATCGCAACAAAAATGGTCACAACAACTCCCCCACACTTAAACCTTTGTTCGTCCCGAACAAAGAGAAAAGAAAACAAAATACGAACATGGTTATCATTTCAAATAAGTCATGCTTCAAAATGTGTAACTCTATCAAGTCGAATTCCAACGACCATACAACCATATGCCTCAAATATAATCTCGGCCTTAAAATGACAACTCTCAAAGATAATCATATATGCCTCACTCATTTTCTTGTTTGAATATGTGATAGGTTCTCTCAAAATTGGTCGATATTCACTTTTCAACATATGCTTGCCAATCGTCTAGATTACTCGGAATCAACCAAAGCTTAAAATTTTTGAATCAAGAGGACTTCTCGGGTTGTAATGTGGGATATAACAAAGGTAATGATAAATATATGGACAAGAAAACTCAAATAAACAATCAAAGTTTTCGAGTTATAGAATACTCGAATGTCCGCCACTCGACCAAATCAACAAGATGCACGCATACCATCCACCAATGTCTCCGCAAACAACAACTATATGCTCCAATTGAATTGCAATATTGCTTGACTTATTACACAATTTTTTTTTTTTTGAAGAGTTACTATTTCCGAACAAGCTCGAATCGCAAGGACAATATTCCCTAGGTTTAAACATTGGAGGTCATCCAAGTGTCCTAAAGTGGTTTCCCAATGCTCATTACTCGTTAAAATGAGTAACATGTAAGCGGAGTAGAATCCAATTGATTCGTCTTGCGAGCTCTCATGTATATTTTTTTTTATATGGTAAAGCATAAAATGCAACTCGATTTTCACCTCTTTCAAAAATATCGCCACTTCACCAATCGTCACTCAAAACCTGTCAACAATCATATATATATGTGGTTTACAAGAATAGGCTTCAAGTTCAAACAGGCTACTAGCGGAAAATGTATTTCTAGGGTCAAGAACAAGGCAAAACGAGCTAACAATCAAAACGCCTAAATCATTTTCGCAATTTCAAACTTAAACCGGTTCTTTTCAAATAGACTCACGACAAGTTCTAATAATTCGAGAATACGACCAATATCTCTCAAGAAAGAAGAATAAGGATCGAAACCTCACAAGGTAAATAAATGTCAATTAAAGCAATCAAGTAAATATCGAGACAATGATCAATACGTTCGTCATCACATCTTCCCAATTTCATCAAACATTTATCAACAAATCATATAATTCACCGATACCACATGTTCGACAACAACCTACCACAAAAACACGCAAAATCCAAGACGGAGTCGCCAACTCCCCCACACTTAAAATAATGTAATGTCCCCATTGCATCGACATATAAATGGAAATAAAAACAAAAAACTGAGAATTCAAACAAGAAAAAGAAAAGAATGTGCAAACCGAAGTAGCCTCAATGGAAATAAGCATTCGCGTTCAAACCTTCCTCCCCTTTATCAACCGATCCTCGATACGACCTGTCAAGAAAACAAACTCCACAAGCTCCCATCATTCAAAGAAAATAAAAAAATAAAATGAAAAGCATAAACGAAACACACAAGGAAGCAGTAAATCACTTAGGTTGCCTCCCAAGAAGCGCTTGTTTAACGTCATTAGCTTGACGAAGCCTGATTTTTTTTAAATAAATATATATATATATATATATATATATATATATAATAATATATACAAAGGTATTCAGTTTATTGCCGCGAGCTCGGCATTATCACGATCAAATGTACTGTGGTTCGCCGAGATCGATGGTCTCGACGTGCTTCTTCCCGACTTCACCTCCGATGTATGGCTTGATCCTTTGGCCGTTAACAACAAATAACTCACCGGTAGACGGGTTCCGAAGTCGAAATGCCCCGAAAGATAGAGCCTCGTCCACAATGAAAGGGCCACTCCACCGAGTCTAAAGTTTTCCCAGGAAAAACCGAAGTCGGGATTTAAAAAGGAGAACTTGCATACCCGGCACCAACTCCTTCTGGACAATACGAGCATCGTGGAGTCGTTTGACCTTGTCCTTATAAATCTTCGAATTCTCGTACGCCTCGTTTCGTAATTCCTCGAGTTCCGATAGTTGCAACAATCTCTCCTTTCCAGCCGAATCAAGGTCAAAGTTCATCTTCTTAATCGCCCAAAACGCTTTGTGTTCAATCTCGACCGGGAGATGGCAAGCCTTCCCGTAGACGAGCCGAAAAGGGCTCCGTCACTCACAATGGCCCGAGGGAGTCCGAACCTGCTCAAAATATTACCTTACAAAAACTTGATAACTACGTTAGCGTCGCATGTCCTTGTGGGGATGGCCTCGACCCATTTGGACACATAATCAACCGCAAGCAAAATATACTCGAAACCAAAGGACTTAGAAAACGGTCCCATAAAATCGATGCCCCAAACATAAAAAATTTCAACTTGTAGATTGTTAACAAGAGGCATTTCATTTCGGGAACCGATATTCCCAATCCTTTGACAATGGTCGCAAGCCTTACAAAAATTATGAGCATCCCGGAAAATAGTAGGCCAAAACAAACCTGATTGGAGGACCTTAAAGGCGGTCTTTCGACCCCCAAAGTGACCCCCGCAATGAAACTCGTGGCAAAAGGCAAGAACGTCCGATTGCTCTTCTTCAGGCACACACCTCCGTAGCACCTCGTCTTTCCCCATCTTATAGAGAAACGGATCGTCCCAATAGTAATTCTACACAATGCAACAAATCTTTTCCTCTCTTGAAAAGAGAGGTTAGCCAACAAAACACCATCGGATAAATAATTTACTATATCCGCGTACCACGAATGACTCGACACTTCACTCAATTGCTCATATATAAAATCGTCACTAATGGTAACATGCTCGTGCAATGTGAGTGATGAATCGGAAGGAACAATACGAGACAAATGATCGGCTACAACATTTTCACACCCTTTTCTATCACGAATTTCAACGTCAAATTCTTGTAAAAGTAAAATCCACTGAATAAGTCTCGGTTTTGATTGAGTTTTACTCAAAAGATACCTTAATGCCGCATGATCGGAATGCACAATTACTTTAGATCCCAAAATATAAGATCTAAATTTATTGAGAGAAAAAACTACGGCAAGGAGCTCTTTTTCGGTCGTCGTGTAATTTAATTGAACACCGTTTAAAGTCAAACTAGCAGAATAAATCACGCGAAGTAATTTATCAACTCGTTGACCTAAAACGGCTCCAACAGCAAGATTTGACGCATCACACATTATTTCAAAGTGTAACGACCAATCCGACGCAATCACAATAGGTGTTGTTACGAGCTTATTTTTTAACTTTTCGGAAGCATCTAAACATGCATTATCAAAAACAAACGACACATCGTTAGCAAGCAAACGACATAATGGTTGGATTATTTTTGAAAAATCTTTGATAAAACGCCTATAGAAACCGGCATGACCCAAAAAACTTCTAACACCTTTAGCATTTATGGGAGGGGGAAGTTTTTTAATCACATCGACCTTAGCTTTGTCGACTTCAATTCCTTTACTAGAAATAACGTGTCCCAAAACAACTCCACTTTTAACCATAAAATGACTCTTTTCCCAACTTAAGGTCAAGTTAGACTCAATGCAATGCTTGAGAACTTGAGATAAATTATGGAGACAATGAGAAAAAGAATCACCGAAGATAGAAAAATCATCCATAAATACCTGAAGGATGTCCTCGAGCATATCAGAAAAGATAGAGAACATGCACCTTTGGAAAGTCCCAGGTGCATTGCAAAGTCCGAAAGGCATACGTCTAAATGCAAAGGTGCCGAATGGACATGTCAATGTGGTCTTTGACTGATCCTCGGGAGCAATTGCTACTTGGTAGTAGCCGCAAAGGCCATCTAGAAAGCAATAGTATTGGTGACCGGAAAGGCGATCAAGGATTTGATTAATGAATGGCAACGGAAAGTGGTCTTTCTTGGTCACGGCGTTGAGTCGCCGGTAGTCAATGCACATTCTCCACCCGGTAGTAATGCGGGTGGGAATCATCTCCTTCTTTTCATTCTCGATAACAGTGATACCGCATTTCTTTGGCACCACGTGGATAGGGCTCACCCATTCGCTATCGGCTACCAGAAAAATAAGCCCTTCGGAGTAGAGCTTAAGTACCTCCTTCTTAACAACTTCCATCATATTCGGATTAAGCCGTCTTTGACTATCCCGAAATGGCTTGGTACCATCCTCCAAAACGATCCGATGCATACATGTGGAAGGGCTAATACCTTTAAGATCTCCGAGACCCCATCCGATGGCTTGTTTATTCGTTCGGAGTACCTCAAGTAGCTTTCTTTCTTCATCCTTTGCAAGTTCGGCGAAAATAATTACTGGCATTTGCATTTTTTCATCTAGAAATACGTACTTGAGATGTCGAGGTAATTCTTTCAGCTCTAGGGTTGGTTTTGCATCGGGCTGGTCGGTTGTGCAAAGATCGACGGTTGGTTCTTTGTTATCTTCAAAATCGGGTATGTACCTTGCTTCCCATTCTTGTTGGGCTATCTCTTCGACAAACGGGTCAGTTATATCAACAAATGCGCATTCCTTCACAAAATTCACCGAGGATGCATATGTGGCCTCTCGGACTGAAATAGATACGGACTCGCCCAACACCGTCATATTTAGCGTCCCGTTCTTTACGTCAATAAGCGTGTTAGTGGTGGCCATGAATGGTCTCCCGAGAAGGATGGTGTGATCCTTCCCATTCTCGTGCACTTCTCCCACGTCAAGAATAACGAAATCCACGGGGACAATAAGCTTACCCACACGAACTAGCACGTCTTCTACCACCCCTTTTGGATATCGTATTGAACGGTCGGCGAGTTGGAGGCACATACGGGTTGGTCTCAAGTCTCCGAGACCGAGCCGTTGGAATATTGAGAACGGCATAAGGTTGATTCCGACTCCTAGGTCGAGCATCCCCGAAGCTTCTTTTCCATTCCCGAGGGCTATTTTAATCACGAAACCCCCGGGATCACGTTCCTTTTTGGGTAAGTCATGGTGCATGGTGCTCACTGCCTCGTACACCACAACTTTCTCACCGTCTTCAAATCTTCTTTTCTTTGTCACCAAATCCTTGAAAAATTTCACATAGGACGACATATTTTTAATTACGTCGAGAAGTGGTAAGTTGACATTGACTTTGGACAGCATGTTGTATAAATACCGGAATTGCTTTTCTTGTATTTCGTCCCGAAGTCGTCCCGGAAAAGGGATACGTGGTTTGAATGGATTTGTGGACTTATGTAAAAATGGACCTCCCACCGGCTTTTTCGAATTTTTCCATGTTCTATCCTCAACATTATCGTCTTTGGGCTTATCTGTTGGCTTTGGATCCTCCGTTTCAGGCATTTCGACTTGGTTGTTGACAACTTTGCCGCTCCGTAAAACGGTAATTGCCTTAGCTTGCTCGGGTTGGCTCGGAAGCTTCCCTTTGTCAGATCCGGCCTCCAAATTGCCAACTCTTGAAGCGAGTTGGCCAATTTGAGTCTCCATGCGCTTGATGGTGGATTCTTGGTTTGTCATAAATTGGAGGATTTTATCCAATTTTCCATCTTGAGTGGCCGAACTAGGACCAGCCACTTGGTTTTGCATCCCTCCCATAGGACCCCTTTGCGGTTGCTGTTGTTGAGGGAAGTTTGGTCTCATGTGTTGTTGAGGAGCGAAGTTTGGACGATTCGGTTGTTGCATGAAATTTTGTCGGGGTTGTTGGGTGTTGTTGTTGTTTGACCACGAGAAGTTGGGGTGATTTCGCCATCCAAGATTGTATGTGTTGGAGTACGGATTATTGATAGGGTTGAAAGTGGATGGGAACACTTCGGAACTGTGCCCATGTACTCCACATGTTCCGCATGATTCGATCATCATGGCTTGTACCGATTGGACACTTCATGCATTAAGTAACCTCATTTGTTCCGTAAGCTCGGCGATTTGATGAGCTATCATATCTTGTCCGGGTGCTATCTCGTGAACCATTGCCTTCTTTCCTCGGCTACTCTTTTGAGACGAGTTTTTACTCATCGTCTCAAAAATCTCCATCATTTCTTCAGCCGTTTTTGCTCCTATGTCGCCACCGGCCGCATTATCCACCATGTATTGAAAGTTTTGATGGAGAGAGTCGTAGAAGCTATTCATCAACAAAGCGGGTGGAAAATTGTGGTATGGCATTGCCGTTGAAGATCTTTGAAGCGTTCCCACGCCTCATGTAGTGGCTCGTTTGGTTGTTGGGCGAAAGAGACAATTTGAGATCGGAGCTCTTGTGTCTTTTGATGAGAATAGTATCTCCCGATGAATTTCGAATACACTTGCTCCCAAGTAGTGAGGGATTCGGGAGCAAGCGTCATAAACCAAGCCTTAGCCCGGTCTTTAAGTGTTTCGGGAAAACACCTCATCTTCAATTGGTCTTCGTTGAGCCCATGGAGTTGGAAAGTTTGTAGAACATTATAGAACACACGGATAAAATGGAGTGGATATTCGTTTGGAAGCCCGTGGAATGATGGAAGTTGATTGTAGTGAATGGTTTTGAGCTCGTAGTTTTGAGCCGTTGGTCCCAATCGGATGCATGAAGTCACCGGCCCAATCATTGGTTGGGCTAGGTCACGGAGAAGGTATCGCGGAGGGTTGTTCACATCCTCTTCATCGTTACGTGCCATCTTGCTTTGGTCGTTGGAATTTGAGGGTTCGAGAGAGAGATTGGCGAACAAGTCTCGTAAAGCCTCGTCAATGGATCTATCCTTCGGAATGAGCACACGACCACTCCTAGTACGCATACAAAAACAAAAGTTTGTTACGAGCACCTGCTAACGAAGAAGAGTGAACTACAAATACTTCAAAAAAACTAAAAAAAAAACAAAAAAAAAAACAAGGAGAAACACAAAAAACAATAAATCACAAGAACAAAGAGAAATACAAAAAATGAGTGAATAAACGCACGAAATAATTCCTAAACCTTCCCCAGCAACGGCGCCATTTTGTTTGCAATATTTTTGGGTAAGAAGTAACCGAGTTACCCGACTCGGGTCGTTCTCAAAGGAAGATTAGTCGGACTAAATCGAACGTTTATTTAATTTACAAAAGAGAAAATAATCCTAAACATTCTAATTCAATTTGATGATTGGATTTTTAAACTAAATTTTACAACTTTTAACAATAATAAAATAACTAAAATGACAATAATATCCCAAGCTATTATTAATGCTATCGTTTTACTCGTAAAACTTTCAAACAAAAAATTTGTTTTACTAGTAAAAACATTCGAACGATAAAGTTGTTTTACTCGTAAGAACTTTCAAACAAAAAGGTCGTTTTACTCGTAAAACTTTCAAACGAAAAATTCGTTTTACTAGTAAAAACTTTCGAACGATAAAGTTGTTTTACTCGTAAAAACTTTCAAACGAATAAAATGAAAAATATAATTTATAATGAATTTAAAAGTTTAGGGTATTGGGGATAATAAAATTCTGGTTTTATTAACATTTATTAATAATTAAATTACTCGGTTAACCGGTTCACTTAATTAACTCATCTAGTAGTTTATCCGTACTAACTCTCGTAATATACGGATGAACTTTAAACAAGTGAATTAGTAAAACGGTTAACACATAAACAATACGTTTCCGAACATGTCTATTCTAAACAAATCAAGTTCTATCAATTTCGCCTCTATCGATTTTGAAATTGATTATGTAAATTAAAATGGTGATCAATCATTTAACCATAAGATTAATAAAATTTGTAAAGATTGAGTAATAAAAATACTTATAAATGTTAATAAACCAAAATGATTATCCCTTAACTCTAATTAGGAAATTAGTTGATCATAGTAATTTTAACATACAAATTATTATGGAAATAAACCATTGATAACATAAAATGAAAAGAAAACTTACTATTGATTCACAAGCAAGAGGAATTGCAAACGTAATGTCTCAACACATCAACAATCTTCAAACTTATAAACTTCAAAATACAAACTTACGAATGTAGAAAGTTCGAAAGATAAATGATAAATTACATAAAATGTTGGATGCCTTCCATAGATGAATAGGTTAGCTATTTATAGAGTTGAATAAAACATGATTCATCTAATTATCAACCAACATAAACTAAACTCCAACAATAAATCAACGAAAATCCAACCATAAAAAAAATTGATTTTCAGCAGTTTTTCTCGCGAGTAGCGACTTTTAGTCGCGACTCGCGACTTTTAAGTTGCGACTTTGGCAGCTTTGTGCAACTTTACGTTTTCGTCTCGTTTGAGCTCATCCGAACTCGGAATTTAGTTTCGTTTTTCTCCTACGCGTCGCTAACGAACCCCTCTATCCAATGATACTTGCAAACCACACTATTGCTCAGAGTACAAATTATGTGGAATTTCCAACCTTTAAAGGGTCGGTAACTTGCGCAGCTTCGCGTTTTGGTTCCGTCCGGATTCATCCGAACTTGAAATCAAACTCCGTTTTTTCATATATGTAGCCAATGAATCCATCTACATAACCATGATTGCTCGATCCATGTCATTCCCTCACGATGTGTCCGAACTGCACACGAAAAACAAGAAGAAAAACGGGAAAAACACACGAAAAACACAAAGGAAACCAAAATAAAGGAAAACACAGAATAAACTATAAAACGAAATAAAAACCAACTAAAAGACATAAAACGGGGGAAAAAGAATGATAAAACAATAACGAAAATCACAACAAAAATGGTCACAACAAGGACGAACCGGACGCATCCGGGATTGGGCCACTGCCGAACGGATGGGAGAAAGCAAGCGAGATCTGATCTAATCATTACCCAAAGCCACCCGTACTGTGGGCATTAAATGCAGAGATATACAAAAATCCTCTATCCGACGGTGAGGGAAAAGTGGGGACGCGTGGCACGATCTGGACGGATCACTGATATTGGAATTAGATTGTCAAGTAAAATTAGCATTTAATGTGGAATGACTAATATCCAAAAATATCTTGTAAAAGGAAATGTAAAAATCCCCAAGAGGGAAATGTAAAGGTCCCTAAACTTCCTATATAAGGGAGGGGAGGACATCATTTAATGCAATGATTAAATGCTCTCATTAATTACCTAATAAGTCACGGATAGCTCGAGCATTCGGACCAATAAGTTAGACCGAATCACACACATAAAAACTATTCGTGCAGACCGAACAGAGCACACATCACAGTGTGCAGTTCGAACACATTGTTGGTCAATTTTAGACATCAACAATAGGCGCTAGAGGAAGGGCTATTCCAGCATGTCAAAAATAACATCATCATCGTCAAGCCAAAGTCGCCGCCGCGACACGCCGGAAGAAAGGGAAGACCGGCGCAACAACCAAACTACGAGGACGGACTACTCAGCCTTTTTCAAAGACCCAATTTTTGTCAAAGGAATATCAAACTTAATAACACAGATCCGGCCCTCAACATCTCAAGCACCCAAAACTTCGGCCAAGAAGGACCTCGCCAACACTCTCAAAGGCAAGGGAACGGACGCTCACGAAAAAACCTTTCGGTCGCGCGACAACACCACTGGGAGTATGAAGGAGAAATCCACCACCCGAACAGAAAATGAACAGACAGACGAAAGTCGCTCGGTCACGGACACTCGTACCCGCAACACCACCCGGTCGGTCTTCAAACGGCTGGGAAAGAATGTGGCCGATGATGACTTAAGGAAAACCTTGCTTAGAAAACGAACGACTCAAGCCGAAGAAGAAGAAATGAAAACTCTCCAAAGAAGAATAGCCGAACTTGAAGCCCGCCGTTCGACCCAAAAATGACTTGCCTCCACCGGACAGGACCTGACAGAAGTTCCTCTCAAACGAACCACGACCACCTCGAGGGCACGAACCGAGTTCAGCCCAGCCGAACCTGAATCACCCCTAACATTTGATGTTTTGTAGGAACAGTTGCCCGAGAAGATCAAGATCCCACAAATCGGATTCTACGACGGGAAAATCCGACCCGAACACCCACCTGGGACTATACACATCGTGGATGGACCTACATGGAGCACTGGACGCCCTACGCTGCCGGATGTTTTCATTAACTCTGGAAGAAAAGGCACAAAGATGGTACCATTCGCTCGCCCCACATTCGGTCGCCAGGTGGTCACAATTGAAGTCGATGTTTCGGACACACTTTATCGGATCTCAGGCTTGCCGAATTCCCAAATAATCGATCACCCACATTGTCCAAGGAACGGACGAGAACTTGAAGGATTACATCACTCGTTTCAACGAACGAGTACAAAACATGGAGCCGTGCCACCAAGAGACCCTACTCGTTTCAGCATATTCGGGATTGAGACCGAATTCAATGTTCAAATGGACCCTTTGCCAAAACAAACCCCAGACGTACCAAGATTTTCTGATGAAGGCTCAACAACATATCATGGCGGAAGAAAACATGTCCGTCCCGTCATTTCCGGCCATGAACGAGCCGCCTACCAAAGTGAGAGAATCCCGACCGAACAAGGAGTTCACGAAGGACGGAAGAAGTGCCCAATTTTGAGCCATGCAGAGGAAACATCACGAGGAGCTCACGAACAGTTAACAAGGAGTATATTCGGCTGGTGCAGCCGTTGTGTACGGAGAGCTAAAAAACAAGGGATCATCCCAGACCCAAAACCGATCAGGGTCGACGAGGAGAATTTAGACAAAAGTCGATATTGCGCTTACCACAAATCTCACGGCCACAATACTGACCAGTGTCGAAATTTGATATCTGCTCTGTTAAAACTAATTGATGATCCGTAGGTAAGGAGGTTCACTAGGATGGACAGAGGAAACCGGAGGACAAGAAATGACGACTGGATGAATTCAGGGGACGAGCTCGAATTTGGAGTGAATCCTCGGAGGACGAATGAACACCCCAAAGAAATTCTGACGATCAGTCAGGAGCAACAAGGTGAGACAAGCACATCCAGAGAAGGAAAAAGACAGCATTCGGTCGTGACGAGGAGCATTCGGTTCACATCCCAATCCGAAGAAGCGGACCACCTACAAGAGTCAATACGAGCTGAGAGAGTTCAAGCGTGTCAAGAAGGCAGGTCAAGGCATACGTCCGGAAGGAGTACAGCACAGGACACCAAGTCAGCCGAGCGGAGTTCAACCGACATGTACCCATGCCCACGAATTTAATAATGTTTTCGGCTGAAGATTCTCTCCCATTCGATAATCCACACTCAGACGCGCTCGTAATCACAACTCCCATCTTCCGTATCCCAGTTCACCGAATCATGGTGGACACGAGAGCATATTCGAGCATTTCGTACTGGACCGCATTTCTCAAAATGGGGATAGATCGAAGTGAACTGCGCTCGTGCAACGACCGTATAACAGGGTTCAACGGACAGGAAACCATTCCCGAAGGATAAATCACATTACCAATCGAGCTCGGAGGATCAGGAGCAAACGGACGCAGGATCATGGAAACTTTTAAAGTGGTGAAAACAGCCAGCGAGTACAACGCCATCCTTGGACGAACGGCCCTATACAAGCTGAAGGCAGTCGTGTCAATCTTCCACTATTCGATCAAATTTCCAACGGAGAACAGTACGGGAGTCCATTACGGCAACCAAAGGGAAGCAAGAAAATGCATCATGGCGATCCCATCACTTAAGATACACTCGGTCATGGTGACGAACGAGGAAGGAAAATAGATCACTGGACCGACTGGAGAACCGGAACAGTCGGATGAGCAAGATGAAGAAATCCCGCCCGATCAGCCAGAAGACAGCTCGGCTAAAGGATATGTAAATGAAAGAAAGAGGATGAGGGAAGAACCGATCGAGGACCCAGAGGAGGAGGACGAGTGCCCCTTGCCAACGCCACCGAATACGAACACATCCTCACCCGTGAAAGACGAACAGGTCGAGAAAGCTTTGGAAGAAACGGAGGCCAATCACTCCGACCCGGGCAGATAAATAAGCCAGAAAGCTGCCCAAGAGAAGGACGATCCGTTCGATGAGGAGGACCGAACCGCAGACCGGGGCTGGAGACTGGGGAAGGAGCCAATCGAAGAAAAAAGATGAGTTGGACCCCATAGATCAATTCAAAGGAAAGAAATCTGAATGTGCAGAAGCCAACAAAGACACTGAGGTGATTTATCTGGATGAGCCGGCATGCACCAAGTCATTGCGTATCAGACGAAACATAGGCGAACCCATCCGGTCCAGGTTAATTTCCTTTCTAATCGAAAATGCAGATGTCTTCGCCTGGACGCATGAAGATATGATGGGGATCGATCCAAACTTGGCGTGCCATAGCCTCCGGATCGACCGAACGCTGAAACGAATCGTGCAGAAAAGGAAAAAGCTAGGACCGGAGCGACAAGAAGCGCTCGAAGGAGAGGTGATAAAACTGATTGACAACTGGTTCGTCCGCGAAGCTAAGTATCCAGCTTGGGTGTCCAATCCGGTTCTAGTAAAGAAGAATAATGGGACATGGCGATTATGCGTCGACTTCAGCGATCTCAACCAAGCTTGTCCCAAAGACAGTTATCCGTTACCCAACATCGATCACATGGTGGATGCCATGTCCGGACACAAACTCATGAGCTTCATGGATGCTTATTCGGGTTATCACCAAATCCCAATGGACCCGAACGATGAGGAGCACACATCTTTTTATTCGGCCAGGAGACTCTACTGCTACACCATGATGCCATTTGGTCTGAAGAATGTCGGCGCAACTTATCAGAGGCTCGTGAACAAGATGTTTGCTGATCAAATTGAACGAACCATTGAAGTTTATGTGGATGATATGCTTGTTAAGTCCGTTTTTGCGAACGACCATGTAACCCATCTTAATGAAATGTTTTCTATTTTGCACGATTACTCCATGGTGTTAAATCCCAAAAAATGTACGTTTGGGTAGGTTCGGGTAAATTTTTAGGATACGTTGTTAGTCAAAGGGGAATTGAAGCAAACACCGACAAAATTAAAGCAATACTTGAATTAAAACCCCCTAGGTCAATAAGGGAAACACGAAGCCTAACGGGTAGATTAGCGGCTTTAAACCGGTTTATATCAAAGTCCACGGACAAATGTAAGCCCTTTTTTGAGGCAATCAAAAAGAACAAAAAGTTTGAATGGACGGACGAATGCCAACATGCGTTGGACCACATTAAGGAGTCACTCATCCGGCCACCCGTTCTCCAGAAGCCGATTCTGGGAGAAATGCTGTATTTATACCTCAGAGTAACCCCGACCGCAATAAGTGCCGTGCTCGTTCAAGAGGAAGGTTTGAACCAACATCCGATTTATTACATAAGCAAGGCGTTGCATGAAGCTGAAGTTCGTTACCCACAAATCGAGAAGTCGATCTTTGCCCTAGTGACGGCTTCACGAAAACTCAGGCCATATTTCCTCGAACATCGAGTGACCGTCTTATCCGCTTGTCCTATTCGACAAATTCTCCATAAACTGGATACGTCGGGACGAATGATCAAGTGGGCCGTAGAACTCGGACAGTTCAACCTACAATACAAACCTCGAACGGCGATAAAAGGACAGGCGCTATCCGACTTCGTGGCCGAGTTCACGACAGGGGCCGAACCGGTCCAAGCAATAGAAGCGTGGGAGATGTACATAGACGGGTCGGCCACGACCGACGGATCCGGAGGAGGAATTGTGATCGTCAGCCCTCAAAGAAAGTTGTATTGTCATTCGGTCCGGTACTTGTTCACCGCGACCAATAACGAGTCCGAGTATGAGGCGCTGTTATACAGCCTGGATCTGGCCCACTCGATGAAAATCACTAATTTAAAAGTGTATTCGGACTCAATGCTGCTAGTAAAGCAAATCTCGCAGTGAAAAGGCTTAAGTGTCATGTTTCCAAGGGCAAAGCTTTCATAGCCAAACACTTAGCTTTGAAATCAATTGAGGGATCACATTCAGACCAATATGCAAAGATGTGGGATTATGCATATGCTCCGAGGCAGAAAAATCCATGCAACACAATTTTATTGTCACTAACAGATGCTCCAGGACCTGATGGACAGAAAAAGTTTGACAAGCTCTACATTTGTTTAGCTCCATTAAAACATGGTTTTCTTACTGGTTGTAGAAAATTAGTGGGAGTTGATGGCTGCCACTTAAAGGCAAAGGATGGAGGCATTCTTCTCACAGCTGTAGGGGTGGATCCATCAAATAATCCATACCTTATAGCATATGCAGCTGTGGGTGGTGAAACCAAAGAGACATGGACTTAGTTTCTTAAAAATTTAAAGAAATATTTGATGATTCAGAATGATAAATAATGACTTTCATGTCTGATAAGCAAAAGAGCTTGATTCCAGCTTTTGAAGATGTCATTTCTGGTGCTCAGAACAAGTTTTGTGTGAGGCATTTACATGCCAATATGCAAACAGTCGGTTTCAGAGGTCTAGCCTTCAAAAGGGCTTTATGGAATGCAGCCAAAGCCACCACTCTTTTAGAATTCAGAGAGTCAATGAACTGGATTGGTGAACTTGACAAGGATTGCAAGGTTTGGCTTGAGGATAAACCTGTAAAACAATGGTTAAAGTCGCACTTCAAAACAATTCATAAGTCAGACCTATTGTTGAACAACATATGTGAGGTTTTCAACAGCTCCATCCTAGAGGCTAAAGAGAAGCCAATCTTGACTATGTTGGAATGGATGAGACAGTACCTGATGGCTAGGCTCCAAGAGAACAGAGATATGACCGAGAGAAAGAGGGAAGGGAAGAAAATCTGCCCCAAGATCAAGAAACTTGTAGACAGACAAGAAGAAAAAGCCTCTGAATGCATCCCAATAAAATCCAATGACCGGTTGTACCAACTAGACTACAATGATGGTGCTTCTCATATTGTGAAACTGAAGGAAAGAACTTGTAGCTGTAAAAAGTGGGACTTGACAGAAATCCCATGCAAACATGCATGCAGTGCCTTATTAGCACAAGAGCATCAACCTGAGGACTTTGTGGATGACTGTTATCCTTGTGACATCTATGCTAAGGTGTATGAACCTGCTATTAATCCTATAACTGGGCCAGGTCTATGGGATAGGACCATGCTACATACCTCTACTTCCTCTGAATGTTGGAAAAAAAAAGGGGGAAGGTCAGCCAAAGTAAGAAGAATGGGAGCAGGTGAGATTAGCCGTGGAAGAAAAAAAGAATGTAAGGTGCACAAAAACTTCCAAGGCAAAAATATAAGGTGTCCTACAAGTTTTGCCATCAAATGGGACACAATCAAAGAACTTGTGAGTTGAAAAAGTTAGCTGAAAGTGGGATTGCAAATGGTGCCTTTGAGGTGGAGACACAACATGAAGAGATGACTCAAGGTGATGATTTTCCATGACAAACTCAGGATGATGATAGCCAGCCTCAAAGAAAACTAATTGTAAGTTCTCTATGATTTTTCAATTTTATTTTTATGTGTTTTACTTTTTTTTTTATACATTTTTTTATAGGAGATATTGATTTAAACAGACAAGGAAAAGCACTAGAGGAGCTACTCTTTGAAGTCATCAAATCTAAGTCTCCTACTACAAATTGTGCACCTTTTGAACTTAACTTTTTGAAATGATAGTTAGTCCCCTAATTGTGAGTGGTATTTGTGAAGGGGTGTTTTGTGAACATACTTATATTATGTGAACTCAGAAAGTTGTCTTGTTGTGGGAACTCTGAATTATATTATGTGTGTAACGCCCCGTATTTTATTAATAAAGGAAAATACTAGCGTTCGTGTAAAAGCCTTTGTTAATAAATATCCATGTTAATGTTCAAGTCCATGTTATTCAGTCAGTCAAGTTTCAAGTTCGACGTTAAGTCGAATATATATTCAGTTAATTTTATTTATTAACCGAGTCAATGATAGTAACTAATCTCAGTCGGTTTATATTAATAAATAGACATCAGCAGGTTGGGATTAATTATTCCAATGTTGACGTATTAATTAAGTTAATCGTCAAAAGTTAAAGTTAAGCTATTTATTCAGTTTCAGTTAAAGTCCGACTATTAGTCGATAAATTATTCGGTTAAATTATTTCAGTAACCGGATAAGTTTTCAGATTTAATTTCGATTGTTTCTTTAGTTAGTGAAATCGGAATTAATAAGTTAAGTTGACGAATTATTTGAAATATCAATATTCGGATTAATTATTTCAGTCGAGATTATCTGAAATTATTTTCGAAGTCACGTTTACGTTCGGAATAATTTTGGTAGTTAAGTATCATGCTTAGTTAAATAATTAAGCATAAGATTGTGCTTAATTAAGAATTAATTATGTTAATTAAGTTTAATGCCGTGAGCATTACCATGCAATTCAAGTGAAATTTTGCAAATTTTGTTCTAAGTGCCGTAAGCATATTTGGGTGGAATTCATGGGGAGAATTGTTTTCATTATTAGCTTGAGGTGGCATCATCTCATGGCCTAAGTAATGACTAATCTCCTATTCTTATGACTAAGCATCTTAAGCCCAAAAATCTAGCAAATGGCATGAAATTATTGGTTAAGGAATTCTTCCACCTCTTCACTATTTTTGGCCATCATATAAATAGGGAGACTTGGGAAAAAAATTCAGCTCTCCATACGCATGAGTTATATTAGTTAAGGGAGAGATATAGAGAGTTTTCTTTAGTTAAAGGAGTAGAGCACGAGAGCTTTGGTCGTACGCACGGAAGCGTCGAGCTCCAGGTTATCCCGAGCGTCTAGTACGACCAGGCGAGCTGTTGGAGAGGTAACTACTTGGGACCTCCTATTCTTTAGTTAAGGGGTAAATTGCGCCAAACCCCCCTGTATTATACGAAATCTGCGCCTTATCCCTCTGTATTTTAAAAATTGCGCCATACCCCCTTGTATTATACTTTTGATTGCGCGTTATCCCCTAAACCGTCTAACTTGACGGATGTGCACTTCACGCGCGTGTGGTGCGACTTTTTCTCCATTTTTTCGCCATAAACTCAGAAAAATGAATATTTTACCCCTTAATACCTTAATTTTATATATATACATTATTATATTTATATATATATATATATACACCTGACTATTATATATATATATATATATACACCTGACTACTATATATATATATATGCCTGACTATTATATATATATATACACCTGACTAATATATATATATATATATATACCTGACT
>CACSLK010027831.1:6792869-6824493 GCA_902706635.1 Striga hermonthica | reverse complement strand
TCAGTATCAGTTCAGTTATATATGCCAGGATCATGATATTGTTATTATTTTCACTGTTTACTTTAGTATGAGTTTCTGCGGAGCACAGTGGATTAGTGCTCACGCCCCCAAATTATTCATGTTTTTCAGGTCACAGAGTCGGAGCCGAGGAGTGAGTTGGCGACCGGTTCAGGACATTTGTAGATATGTGTAAATATTGTTTTGGCTACACTATGGTTTCCGCTACTATTTCAGTTTACCAAACCAGCTTTTGATCCGACGTTAGTCAGTTATTATGTTATATAACCGTTTTGTTATTAAACTAAAATAACGGTTTTCAGATAAAGTCAAATTTTACGGTAGCACTCCGAATCAGTATTTCGCAAAATAAATGCTTTTATTTAGAAAAGTTTTACGAAAATCGCGCTCTGATTTTCATGAAATAGCGGGGTGTTACAATGTGATGGGTTTTTTATGACTGAAGGTGGATCTCTTGTTGAAATGTAGTGTTTTATGACTGAAAGTGTGTTTTTATGATGACTGGAGCTTAACTGAAAGTGGATTACAGTTCTATATGTTTACATGGAGGTTTCATGTTGTTTCATGCTTGAAGTTTTGTGTTTGAAACTGGAGTTCTGTATGTACATTGAGTTTTCTTGCTTGAAGTTTGTGTTCTAATTTATGCAACTGAGGTTCATGATGATTGTTTATACAATTGAGGTTTTGTATTCTATTTTAGTAGACATGAATGAAATCGAAGTTCTTTGTTGTGTTTGTTTCATGCCAAATTGAGTGTGGATTTGTTTCATGGCAAATTAGCAACAAAATGCTGATTTTCATTGAGATTAGCAACAATACATCATAAAAACAATAGAAAAGGTTCCTATTTGGATACTTGGATACATATTATGCTTATTTCATGATAAACATCAACACCATTGAGAATACAAGTAAAAACACTAAAATTCTATTCTTCTTCTTCAGTTATGCATTTTCTTCTTCTTCCAGTTTCTTCATCTTTTTCAAGTACATCTCCTTCTCTTGAAGTTTAGTTGCAGATTCAACATTTTGGCGATTTGTTTCAGTTTCTAACCGGTTTATTTGACGCAGCAAACTGGGATTATTTCTTTTGACCTTGCACACATCGGTGGGTCAAACCAATTCCAAAAGCGACAACCATTTTGGCCACAATCCATGTATCTCCTTCCTGGGTTGACAAGGGTCCATGCATTTTGTAGACATCCAACCGTACCGCAAAAACCAAAAACACCGGCTTCTCTTCTTGAAGAACTTGAAGAGGAAAATGAGGGATTTATGCGATTCTGTGGCTTGTCATTTCTGGTACAATTTTCCGCCATTTTCAGATGCCATTCTCCCTCCATTTTTGGATGTTAACGTTTCCGTCCAGTCTGTTAGTTTTGGGACTAAGTTTGGAAAGAAAATTAGTTAAGGACGAAAAATGAGCATCTTGGGACTCAAATTGGGACCGCCCCAATCTAACGGGACCAAATTTGCAATTTTCTCTCGAATTGATTACCATGCATACTATATAGTGTATGATGTTTGTTCCGATAGTAAGTGAGAGAATATCTTCTTACCATTTGAATGATCTTCTTATCATTTAATATTAAATTTTCGATAATAAATCTTTTTTGTTTGCTTGTCAATATATTAGATACCAAATTTAAATCATTTAACTAATAAAGGTAATTGACACAATACTTGTCCAAATGGATTATGTACAAATATTAAGTTTACTTTTTGAATTTGAATTTCAAATAACTGCCCGCCAATTTTTAATATTTTGTAAAAATATTACTAGTAAAAGTAAAAATGAAATATTTAGGAGGGAATTCAGTTACTATTTCAAGTAAATACAAACCTTTATATATATATATATATATACATATATTACGTACATGTTGGCCAATGATCCGAGTTCTATTAAGGAAACTCTGTCCAACCCAGATGGACCACTCTGGGAAGAAGCTATAAATAGCGAAATCGAGTCCATTATGCAAAATCATACTTGGGAGTTGGTTGATATCCCTGCGGGTCCTAAAGAGAAAATACAAAGATGATGGAACAATTAATAAGTTTAAAGCACAATTGGTGGTAAAAGGTTTTAAACAAAATGAAGTATATGGCTTATTTGATACCTATTCACATGTTACGCGTATAGCATCAATAGGGGTGCTTCTCTCGGTTACTGCTTTGTACAATCATGAGATTCATCAAATGGATGTCAAGACAACATTCTTGAATGGTGCTTGGGCAAGAGAAAAAGATATGCAAGTTGATCAAATCCTTGTACGGACTGAAACAAGCTCCAAAACAATGACATTTGGAATTTAACGACGTGATGTTGCCAAATTGGTTCAGAATCAACGAATTTGTCAAATGGGTTTATGTTAAAAGCACATCAAATACATTTGTAATTATATGTCTATATGTAGACGATATGTTGATCATGGAGAGTAGTCATGAAGTGATCATGGATACAAAAGAATATTGAAAAGAATTTTTGACATGAAAGATATGGGTATAACTGATATAATTCTTGGAATAAGGATTATCAGATCTGAAGATTATATTATCTTGTCACAATCTCACTACGTAGAGAAAGTGCTCAAGAAATTTAATGCCTATGACGGTTCGCTATCTAGGACATCCTTGATCTTAGCTTAAATATGGTATCCAATAAAGGTCAACCAGTAGCTCAGTTCAAATAATCACAAACAATATGTAGTCTGATGTACTTGACGAATTGTACACGACTAGACATAGTCTATCCGGTGAATAAGTTGAGTATATTTACAAGCCATCCAAGTCATGAGCACTGAAATGCTTTGAAAATGGTACTTAAGTATCTGAAGTACACACTTGAATACGGGCTAAAATACTCGAGATACCCAGTTGTACTTGAAGGGTACTATGATGCAATATGAATATCAGACTCGAGAGATTCTCACTCAGCGAGATGGTATGGTTTATGTATTAGAGAAGGTGCAGTTTCGTGGAAATCCACAAAACAAACTTGTATAGTTTGGTTAACAATGGAATCAAAATTTATCACTTTAAATAAAGCTGGTGAAGAAGCTGAGCAGCTTTGTAACTTTTATCTGATATTCCATGCTGGAATAAGTCTTTTCTGTCTGTGATGATTCAATGTACTAGCTAAGATTCTATAGGAAGGGCACGGAGCAACATGTATAACGGAATGAATAGAGATAATACCGTTCATATTATTTCCTAGACATAATTGAATGAAATAATTCTAGACATATTCGTCCTAGACATAATAGCATTCAACAATTGATCATAAATGGTATTATTTCCATTGAATATATAAAGTCTAAGTAAAATTTGGTTGATCATTTCACTAAATGAATAAATAGAGATTAGTTCTGAATCCTGCTAGAGGAAATGACCTTAAAAATCCACAATGAAAAGAATGGTCATAGTGGTAACCCTACCTTGCTGAATGGAGATCCCATGAACTTGGTTCAAAGGGAAAACTAATCTGTGAAAATTAAGCTAAGCACTTGGAACATAAGAATGTCATAAGCTATTCCCTAAAGCAATCCAAGTGCACGATTACTTTTTGTTGTGGTGAGGTAAGTCATTTGGACTTCTAATAAATCCATAACCTTTTAAAGGTGGAGTAATACATGATACTCTTTATAGAGAGGTCACCTAAATAAGTGTGAAAAGAGGGCCGCTACAAATGTAAACAGTTATGAATCTAAATTTTTTTTCATGGCCAAAACGGACACAACGATAAAATTGAATGGAGTTATGATTTTATTGTGTAAATGCCATTATCTTGTTGTATACTGTTGAAGAATAGTTCAAGGCACTATCTCCACTAAGCCGCCAGTACATCCGATGATGTTTACTAAGAAAGGTTCAAAGCCAGAAACTACCTATTCTGATACAATAGAGTCTTGTGAGGATTGAACACAAGAGTCTTCATACATGCATACATTTGATTTCCACTCGTGGGGAATTATTGAAAAATCAGTTATAAAATTTAGATTTGACCCGGTACTGAATGAATCTTTGATAAATAAATATTTAATTTAGGTTGAATTGAATTGTGAGAAAAAGTCTACGTTTCGAGTAGATACTCGCGGCATATTTAGATTCTACGAACTGATTTTCAATGAGTGAGAAATAAATGATTAATGTTACCCATAAATGGGCACGTTAAACGATAGTTGTGGGATCCAAAGGGTCAAAAGTACTTCCCACATTGGAATCTTAAATGAAATTAACTTTCTTTATTATAATAAAGAGAGTTGGAGAGATCACAACAACAAAACTACGCACCAATTATTGGTGTTGGCTTCGGCCACACGCACGCGCGCGACTTTGCCAGCCGGTCGGTCGGCCAGCTCGGGTCAGGTCGGGCTCGGGCCTAGGACTTGGGCCTTGGTCGTTGGTACTTGGTACTTTGACAGTGTGCTGGACTTGGGCGGCCTTAGTCAGTGTTGGGATTGGGCCCAACCTCTAAAATTTTTTACTGCAAATTTATTTGCAATTATGAATCCCAAGATAAAATTCAAATCGAGTCTAGTCTGGACCCAAATTTTGACTCAACCCTTGTGAGACCTTCCAGGTACATTGAATCTGGACGTGTGACTTTCCACCTGACCATTTTAGTGGTTATCAGGTGGATTAATGGCGTGTTAACACTTGAAAACAGAAGACTTTTCCCTTGACTGTTTTACGACCACTTACAGTAGTCATTAGTTGGTTGTTTCATATCTTATGTGGCTGAAGACCGTAGACCATCCCTCGCTGGTTGGGAGAGTCCTAAATATAGGACATGTTTAGAGTTGCATGAGTGGACTTATCATCTCATCTACATCCTTGCACTTTCATAGCCTCACGCATATACATACTACTCAAATCCTCGACTCTTTTAAAGTTCGCAGAAGCTCAAAAGTTGGTGTACTACAACTTTCGAGACGTCAGTCGTTGTATCTTTAGGGGCAAGACGCACAAACTCGTTAGCACTATACGGGGTGTATATGTATTGCGAAAAGATTACAATCGTCTCGGCTTTAACCTGTCCGAATCAATTTTATGGTTCACACTGTAAGAACTTAAAATATAAGCTTCTGTACATAGGATTCCGTGTTTTCGAAAGAATCATTTTGTAACACACTAAATCGTATTTTATTTTTTTTGGTTACCATTTTTAATTTTATATAATTAATTCGAATATCCTCCCTATATATATCCTCCCTATATACTATTCTCGAATGCGCTGAGCTTACGTGGCTGCTTCTGGTGCTTCGAAATCCTACTTGGCAAAGAATCATGCTTCGTAATTAGGTTTAGACTAATAATATTGATATATTAATAATTAATTATTATTTTAGGTTTGGACATTCCATAAATATTATTTAGCTAACTTAGGTATTTTAATATCACTTTTACTAATATAACCCTTTATTTCTTTATAATTTTACATAATGAGACACTAAGTGACTAATATATCCCTAACTTTTGATTTGTTTCCTTCAATTAGCTATTGAATTGTAAATGGATTTTATAAGTTGATAACTTTTGTATTTTTTATCGGTTTTAAATATATAATATATCAAATTATTCATCTTTTGTCGATCTTCGATTTGACATCCATATTGTATATATGAAATAAATAAATTATATTTATTTTTATAATAATTAAAAATAATAATATTTATTAAAATTCATTAAAAAAATAAAATTATTTCTCAGTTGATATATTTATGTTTAATTTAGTTATATGTTGTAAGTTAAGAAAATTATTATAATATAACACATGTAAGTCGCACAAATAAAAAAAAAATTATACTAAATATATAATAATATATATTTTTATAAAAGGTATTGAAATTTTCAATTACTTTTGCTCAATAATTTTAGATTTTAAGAAAAAATTAGCAAGCACCTATGTACAACACCTGGTGTTGTACTAGCGAATGATTAATTATGTTGTATCCAACAAGTTGTATTGTTAAATTGGCCCGAATATATATTTGTTTCATTCCCTTTTGATGTATTTAGTCGTGTACCACTCAATGGTCATAGATGGCATGCCACGCTCAAATGCTACGAAACCCACGTTTGTCCGGATGAAAGAAGTAACGTGTTTACGTCGTAAAAAACTATATTTTATTACTACCACAATACATATATATATATTTAATTTCTCCGACAAAGACTATTTTTCCCAAATCACTTTCACCGCAGGCCAATATAAACAACAGGTAGTTCACACGGTGCCCATATTTTTAAGATGATGTACTGGAAAGCAGTAAGGTGATTAATTGCAACAAGTGTTTTAATTTAGATAATAATTCTTTTATCTAACTAGTACAACACCCGTGTATTACACGGATGTTTGTTAAAAAATTATTTTTAAATTTTAAAATTAATGAAAAAACTATATTAAATTTAGTTTATTATTTTACAAAAAAAAATATATTACTATATTATTTTAGAATGATATGTGTTACTTATGACTTACATGTGTTATATTATATTAGTTTTTTTATAACTTATATCATATAACTACTTGAAATATAAATATATTACTTGAAATATAAATATATTAGTTGATAAATAATTTTATTTTTCTAATTAATATTAAAAATAATTTTATTATTGTTATAAAGATAAATATAAATTATTTTTTTTTATACATACAATATGGATATTAATCGAAACTCATCAAAAGAAGATTAATTTGATATATTACATATGTAAAATTGATAAAACATATAAAAGTTATTAACTTTTAAAGTATATATTCAATTTAATAGTTATAATAAGGAATAATACTAAAATGCAATTAATACATGTAACATGAATATAAATAATCAACATATTTATAGTAATCCGAACCTAATTATTTTTTTTTTTGAATTAAATTAAAATTTACCCATGCCAAGTACCAGAAGAAGCCACATAGACTCAACACGTTCTGTATTAATATATATAGGGGGAACAATATTTTGTTTTTATAATGTAATCAATTATGTAATCGAGTTTAATGGATCAACGTACGAAACCAAGTAGACCATAATTTAATCACAAATATCTTTGTGAAACATCCTAACAGATCCAACCGGTTGACATATATAACTTTATAACAAAATCTCTACTTATATTGTGAAAAATCATACATGTATTTATGTATGATGCTTAATTTGTAGAGTGATATTCATTTTAAAATTATACATATCTTCTATTAAAAAAAAGTATGAATGTCTATAGCCCTGTTAATTCTAACTAGTACAATATCCGCGTTCTACACGTGTACTTGTTAAAGAAATTATATTTAACTTTAGATAATAATAACAATAAAAATTATTTTAGTTTTTAAATACATAATTACTACTCTTAAAATCTACCACAAATATCGAGTTATTTATGGATATTCCAAGTCTAATTATTTTTGAATTAAAAATAAACTAATACGGCACCCGTGTACTACACGGGTGCATGAAATAATAATTTGAACAAAACACTACAAAAAAACCTCTTACATTCCAACGGAAATTTTCCGTTGGAATTCTTTATATATCTATTAATGGAATAGGTATTCCAACGGATATTCCTACGTATAAAATTCGTAGGAAAAACGGCCGTTGGAATAGCTAAAATCCAACGAAAAATCCTATCGAAATAAATTTCTACAGCTATTCCAACGGAAAAAATCCGTTGGAATTCCTCAACCATCCAACACTTTTTCCAACATAAAATTAATTTTGTTGGAATATTCATTGGAATTTCCAACGGAAATTTTTGCCGTTGGAATTTTTCGTTGGAATTGAAGTGTTTTCTTGTAGTGAAAAAGTAAAAGAGTTGAGTTATTGTGAATATAAAAAATTCTATGGAACCATCAGAAGATTTTTCTTATATGGTGTCATCAATAATTTAATGTAGTGACACCTGTCCAACTTGTATTTATTTTACATGTCAATAGATGATTTGTGAGTAACTGTGAATGACTTCATAAGTTGAGCGATCCGATGACTCCATAGCAAAATTATTGTAAATATATACAAAATAAATAAATAGAAGTTTTATAAAACCGAAACTATTGTAAATTAGTATTTTATGTCAATTTTTTTAAAAAATATTTGTACACAACATTATAAATTTTACTTTAAATTGATCAACTTGGAAAAATAAAAAAAAAAAAAATATGATGAATAAGCTAAAAGTTATTAACTTTAAAAAATAAGATAAGAACTAAAATTGATGAGATTTAAAATAATAGACGTAATTAGTTAAGATTTCGTTAACTTTATTATCAATGTTATTCTAATATATAATTTTATGTCATCATTATTCATTACACAAATAAAGACAGACTAAAAATTGGGCTAACATTTAACAACTTAAAAAAAAAATGATTGATGGGATAAATCCTTAATAAAATGAAATAAGGAAATAATTTTTTTTTTTTTTATCTTTAAATTCAAAACAAATTTTGTAATGAAAGAAAGATTGATGGGAGGCGATAATGTATGTTGGAAAAATTATTCAGGACACTTCTCATGTCAACTTTGCTTCCAAATTTTCTATCTGAACCTAATTAAATACAAAACATGATATTGTGACACGTAGGAATTCAAAGCGTGCGAGTCTGCCACTTAGGCTCCGTCAGTTTTGAATTAATATATAAGGAGGATTAAAATTTATTCAACCCAAACAACAAAGCTTAAAAATGTCACATAGAATTTCAAAGCGTACTAGCTTGCCAATTAGACTCAACACATTTAAAAATTATATACAGGATATAAGGGGGATAATTTTTTTTAAGTCAAACAACAAAACTTAAAAATTTGTCATATAAGATTTCGAAGCGTACGAGCCTGCTACTTAGACTCAGGATATTTGAAAATTATATACATGATATAAGGGGCATTTAATTTCTCCAATCCAACAGCTGTATAAAAATATCCTCGTATCTACACTTTAGGAAGTACAATTTAATTGTTTTTCCCAATGTTTTGGCTCAGAATCTCTAATTTTTCCACACATGCGTTTACCTGAATAAACGTATCGTGTGCCAACATATGATTACAAAATATGTTTATTATCCAAATTCCATTCGTTAGAAAATTTGCTGAGAATTAATATCATATTAATATAGCTGATAATTAATTAAATTACGCACCCAATCAAATAGATTCGAATTATCTTCCTTTTCTGACTTTGGCATTATTATTGCTCGACACTATAAATAATAGAACAGATTGATTTCCAATACTCACACAAAACACTATATTTTTTTCCTTATTAGAATTCTCATTTGGTAAAAATAATTTCTACTTCAGATTTTGTTCTTCAACTACTTATAATTTTAAAATTGTTTCGGAGAAAAAGAATTTTGTTCTAAGAATGGCGAAATTTTCCGGATTATTTACGATATTAATCGTTGTTCTTCTAGCCCTTGTTCTCGAATCCGATTGCAGGCACATCAGTTATAGTACTCCCGCAAGTGAAGTGTTTGAGCAAAGAATAAGGGCCAGATTCGATGCCTTTTTCTTGAAGCACTTTAAGACAACATACGCGTATTTGGAGAAGAACGAAAATCGCAAAAAAATGCATGCCGTCGTTCGCAGGACGGTTCCTACAGGGCCTAATCCTCTCCATCATTAATTTCTGTTTAATATAAATTATAATCGAATAAACTTTGTTTGGATGAAAAATATATATATATTTCTATTTGATTCTACTTATAATTGAGATTGTTATGTCATGTTTATGTTTCTTAGCTGTGATTTCTTGATGATGTATAAATGTATAATATTTGAATGCAAGAAGATAATATTTGTAATTCTATTGTTTAATTCTGGAGTTTTCATCATTATTTGAATATTGTAATTTCTCTATTTAAATTTCGTATCATTAGTGCATGGATCTGGGTTGTTTATTCTTTCAATGGAGAAGTTGGTTTTTGAGTTATTTTATAAGTCATTTTTTGCAAAATGTGTAAACAAGAAAACTAGTGTATTATATATAAATACACTTATAAATTAAATTAACTTTAAAGTGAATTGAAATCGAAATTAATTATAGTAGGAAACGATTTATGATTGTGGGAAGATGCACAATTGACCCGATGTACTTTGTCTGTCTCTTCCAGCAATACGAGTCCGCTCTATGTAATATTTCATCTCCAAACACCTTGGAAAATCGTAGGTGTAATTAAATTCATGCTTGGATCAATATTCATGCAAATTGAATAGGAGACGTCCACTATTCAATCAACACACAAAATAGAAAGAAGAACTAACTTATCTTCTACGTACAAGGAAATATGTTCCGAAATCAAATATATGTGTGTGACATGGGATAAATCGAGCAGGCCGGTCAAGTAAGCCGAGCAAATCATCTCGTCGAACGAAATTCGAAAGGAGTGGTCATGGTCCAATACTACGAAGTTAAGAGCCTCTGAATCGGAAGACAGGTTAAAGTGGATTCTGATATATGGAGAGTAGGTCAAGCCATAGGCTCCCGGATAGCTTGGTCGAAACTCGGTAAACTGTAGGAGGTGGAAGTTCAAATGAATAGTGAAACGTATAATTGATTCGGAGTGCGCTAAACAACGTGCGAACTTGAATAAGAATTGTAAAATGTGGAAGCAATAGACCGAAGATTTAAAAACTCTTCAGGGAAGAATCCTACTTCCCCTCAGAGCTCTTTCATTGATAAACAATACATTGACATAGTTTGGACTTACAAGACTCGAATATTCTTCTAGTCTAGCTACAACTATTCACGATCCTATCAACTATTTTTCTGGCCACGTCCTGTGGACATTTTAACCTACACTTACTCCCTAAGTGTAAAACACAAAAATGGTTTGAGTAAAATTAAGAAAAACAAACTAAAACAACTTCAGTTCTAAGATGCGTAAGAACCCTCGAACTGAGCTGTGTACAAGACTGAACAGAACTGAATATCTATATCAAGCTCGAATATTGCTCTATATTAATTATATTCTCAGCGGCAGCAATAAGAGCTTCTCATAGAGTATTTATATGAACTCTTTAGGATTGGAGTCTTCTTTCATAATGGGACTACTCACACGATTTCTTTCCTTATATGTAGCAAGTATTTTGGTAAGTGGATCTCCTCTTCTCTCTACTAGATCTCCTCCTTTAACATGACTCTCTTTCCTTGTTGCCATTAAGCTGGATTTCCTACAATAAAAAATATACTATACTAAGATCCATTTAATCGTATATATGGAATACAAAATAAATTAAGTAAGGAAATAAAATAATATAAAGATCTTCCATTTTTCTGTGGTTCCAGGTGCTTGTTCGAACCAACGAACTAATGTCAAACAAAAATATCTTTCAATCTCCCCATTTGGCATCTAGTTCGAAAACCAACAGACTTAAAGGTATCCTGAAAAGTGAGAACAACAAGCACCAAAAAAAGACAAGAAAAATCATCAAGGGGTTAATTCAATCTCAAAATAATAACTGTGAGCAAACAGAGTTCTCCCCCTTAGTTCCTGCAATCAGCTATATCAAAAACACAACCAGATCAATCAAACACAAACAAACTAGCATTCATTCTTAATAAGCAACCAACCAGCAAGAATTAATCAAAACAACTACAACCAGTAGCAAATACCATCACATCACAAAAGCAAACAAAATATGAGGTTCTAATTATATTAGACCTCCCTACATCCCTCCAAAAACACTCAAAAGAAAAAAACTAACTACTTCCCAGCAACATACTTGTTGATGGCATCATCAGTTGAATCTCCCCCAGAGTCCGACTCCTCATCCTTTCCAGCACTGTCCTTCTTCCCCTTTTTCGAACTACGGGATGCCGAAAGGCATGTCCCCGAGTTCTTGCGCTTAGTTCCCTTCACTGCCTGCAACACTTGTCGAAGATAGGCTTGCTGAGCAGCAACCTTCTTAGCCATGTCGTCCCAAAACCCAAGCTGTTGAGCCACAAACTCATCCCAATTCTTAGGGATCAAAGAAGGAGCAAGTTCTCGAGAGACCTTGGACATACCTTTCTCATTAAGTGTCCGAGCACTCACAGTGAGTGCCTTGCCAGGGCCTTCAAGAGAATCTTGATAGCGAGGGTTGACTGAAAATTTATGTGCAGCAAGGAAGGACCAGATGAGACAAGGGAAGGGAAGGGATTTACGAGACTCACTGTTGGCAACAAAGGACTGGAGAATGTCAAAAACCAAATCCCCAATGCTAAAAACCCTGCCTATCATAACCCAACAAATGACCTTACTTTGCAGTTCAGTGAGAGGGGTTTTGTTTGAGTGGGGGTCCAGTTACCAGCGCCAATCTTATGAAGAAGATTGGCAACCAAACAAAGGGAACTGACATGAAGATTAGAACCGGGCCAAGTGTCCAACTGACCAGAAGTAAGAACTTTGGTCATGGCATCCAGATCAACTTCAAAAAGAGAAGAACTATCAATGTCAGAGGGCAAACCAAGATAGTCATTAATCAGAGAAGGGGACAATTCAATCACACGGTTGCGAAAGAACAACTTATGGAAATGAGGGCTATTGTAACGCCCCATTTTTATTTGACGAAAATCAAGAACTTTTCAAAAGTCAATGAAAATTTTTCGAAATTCTTTTCGTAAATTGTTTGGCGTTACTCGACATAAAATCAACAATTACAAACTTTCACATATCAATTACTCGCAAGTAACTTAAACATCATCAAATATCCAGAGTCAAATCGAAACTACCCTCACAGGGTTTTAAACAAAGTTCTGAAATCGATTATTAGCAAACGGGGCATCTCCCCAAACCAGTGTTCGCATTTCTCAAATCATAAATAATCCAGAGTTTAACATGAAGACAAAAATAATCGTAATATAGTAGCAAAGCGGAAGCTACACAATAAGGTCCGGTCAAACGACCGACCACCACTCGTCTCTCGCCGCCATGCAGCCGCCGGCTCAACCTGCATCCATGAAGAGCAGGTGGGGATGAGCAAAGATGGAATTCGTTGTGCTCACCACTATGCAATGAACATTTATAATAAGTGAGTACAAAAAGTAAATATGGTATGGTCACAAGTATGAACATGGAAAACAAATTTCCCATCTCCTATCCATAATCAATAATCAGTCTCATGTGCACACCTATCAGAATAGACTACTTTTGGTCCACGTATCGTCTCCCCGCTGGAACTCTAGCGTTGCCAAAGTAGGAGAGTCATCCGTCAACCCCGAGGGTTTTAGACGGGAAATCCACTGTCAACCCCGAGGGTATTAGACAGGTCTGCCAACCCCGAATGGTTTTAGGCAGGAAATCCATCACAAGAGGAGATTACCCACTCGAGGTACGCTTTATAACAACGGGGATACGTTCGACGGCCGGTATAGCTCACACCGAAAGTTACACATACACATTTCATACTTTGATCATACCCACGTAAGTAAATATATTCATAGTTCAAAGCATAGATTATTTTTGAATAATAAACCCACCTGGACACCGAGATATAGCCAGACACAGGGTTGAAAGAATAATGGAAAAAGTTCAGCTTGATGAACCTACAATAATTATAATAGCCTATCAACTGACTATCCAATACAAGACTACACACAAAGCATATACACTTAGCCGAAATCATATCGACTAAGTGACTCGTGGATTCCTTGACCGAGTTAAGTATAATGGAGTGACTACTAGACCTTAACACAACTCATATACCTCAGTTAAAACACATAAATGATGCCAACATCAATAAAATCCAATCCGAACCTAAACAACAGATAACCGAGCATTAAGACTCCAAAATAAACAAAATTCAGAATATAGAGTTAGAATCAACGAATCAACCTGAAACTTTATCACATCACAAGGCATAAAAAAAATATAATCTTACTAAGTTTCAGCCCCAAATTCATCCGAGAGTATTTTTAAATAATTAAAACAAAAACAGTGCCAAATCCGACGTTTAATATTTCATATAGCTACACTTCGAATTTTAATCCAAAATTTTGACACAACACATAATACCACGAAATAAAATTCTCACCAAAGTTTCAGCTCAAAACTCCAAGTGTACGATTTTTAATGAATTTTACAAAATTTTGACCAGAAACTGATTTAATTAATTAAAATAGCTACAGATAGAGTTTCGACTTAAAAATTTTAACCGACTTACAAAACCATCACAGGACATCACATATAAAATTCCACAGCATTCAGACAATCACACGCTTTATCATGTATTAATTACGATTCAGCAGCATATTCGATTTAGAAAATTCATAACTCGACATATACACATCGAAACGACCCCAAACCAAAACCAATAACTCGAGGACAACTCCAACTACCTATAACTTTAGGATTTCCACGAAAAATACTACTCGAAACTCAGTTCGACAACAATTCAAAGTGACGACAATCACTTTGATAAGTATTGCATGATAAAATATCAATAAATCATACATATTTATCTAATTCCATCATAGAACTTATAACCAGCTTTTAAACACAGTAATATATATTACAGTACATAGAAATATTAGAGAGATGAGCCAACATGTACCACAAAAATGCGAGATGACACGAAAAGACGCGAAAACGGGGTCTCAGGCTCGCGGTAACACACGACGGGACGTGGGGCAGCACGCAGACAGCAACGGAGGTGTGCAGCGATGGAAGCACTCATACTGATGATGGAGGTGGAAGTTCGCTGGATGCCGGAAAACTGCTCGCTAATGGTGACGATGTTCAAAACACCATAAGCGGGGGAAGGCCTGCGCGTGATCGACGATCGTGGAGGGTGCTGGTAGCGGCTCGCGAACAGACAGTAGTGACCGAGAACTCACGAGCAGGAACAAGCAACGTGCAGCAAAAAATACGCCGGGACTCGCTGGCTTTGTTCGGCCCTCCGACGGAACATGACGGGACTCAACGGCTACGCTCGACACCCCGACAGGACTCGACGGGACCCGACGGCTAATAACGGTGGTCTGGCAACGGGAAGTGGGTCTGCTGGAAGTCTTCCTTCCTTGCGCAACGGCGAACAGTAGCGTGTTCCTTGCCGGGTCTGATGGACAGCACGCTGCTCGGCGGTGATGGCTGACGACCGGCACGATGGAGCAGCAGCGCGGGATGATGATGATGGTTCGGGGATGATGATCGAACTTTAGCAGGTTTTCTCCTTCTACCTATGCTTTCGGTATTTTTTTTTATTGTTTTTTTTAAAATGAAACGCAGGCTCGGTTGAAGTGAACAGAGAGATATATAGATAAGCTTCTGAGGTCTCTCTACGGATTTAAAGCGATGGAAGATGAACGTGCGAAGGAAGTTCTCCCAAATTATCGCAACCTGAATTTGGATGAGGAGACCTGGTCTCAATTTTGCGAAGAAGGAGAAGTTTGAACGGGTTTGCTGGTTTTTATCCATTTGGGCCAAGGTAAGGGTAGTTAAATGGGCCACTACATCTCACAAGGAAAAAGGGCCAAGTACTTCAACTTTAAATGGGCCAAACATAAAATTTGGGATGACAAATGTTTATCAAATTGGGCCGGGATTTACTTAAGACTCGCTCGGAAAGACGGCTCGGATACAATAGCGACGATAAATTAAACTGAATAATATATATAATACACACATTAATATTTTACAATAATATTAAGCATTTAAGCACATAATATCAATTAGATAATTTAGACATTTAATCTAAATAATAATAATATCGATAACAACAACAACAACAATAATAATAATAATAATAATAATAATAATAATAATAATAATAATAATAATAATGATAATAATAATAATAATAATAATAATAACATAAATGAAACAAATAAATAAACAATTAATCCCAAATATTTCACAAATAAACGGGGCATTACAGCTATCAGGAACAAACACAGCAGGGGTTAGGTTGGCATAGAATTCTTTCACAACTTGACCACAAAAGGGTTGAAGATCAGACACAGTTTTAGACAATCACACTGACTCAATCATGGGAAGAATACCTAAATCCGCATACTTACCACCTTCTACGGGGTGTTATGACCAGAATCCATACGACCCAAAACTCAGAAAGCGATCGTGAGCAGCCTCTGTGTAGAATCTGTTTGTAAAGGTGTTCTCGAGGTCATATGCATCATCCTCAGGCTCAGGAGAAACAGAGGCTCGTCGATGGACTCTTTCACTCTGCGGCGAGAGGAGCGGCGCACGGGAACCCTAGGTGGAGGGGTTGGTTGATCGGAATGGACTTCAACTGGAGTCATTTTTTTTATATAAAAAGAAAAGAAAGAAAAATAGGGAAAACCAAAGAAAAAGAAAAAAAAGAAAGGAAAATGAAAAACGTGGGTTGCCTCCCACGAAGCGCTCGGTTTAAAGTCGTAAGCTCGACTTTCCCGTCAATTCATTAGTAACTTGGCTCCTCGAGCTGGGAATAAAGGACTTGAACATCCTTAACCTCCCCCTCGAGATACGATTTCACCCGGTGGCCGTTCACTTGGAAAGATGTCTTGTCGGTCGGATTAAAGAGTTTAACGACCCCTGAGGGAAATACCTCCTCAATTTTGAACGGACCACTCCATCTTGAATTTAATTTACCGGGAAAAAAACGAAGTCTCGAGTTAAAAAGAAGTACCTTGATCCTGGTTTTGAGCTCTTTGCTTAGAATTTTCGAATCATGCCACTTCTTGACTTTATCCTTGAAAATACAGGCATTCTCATACGAATCATTTCGCAACTCATCCAACTCATCGATTTGCAAGTGTCGCTCCTTCCCGGCTAAGCCGAGCTTAAAATTGATAGTCCGGATAGCCCAATAGGCTTTGTGCTCGACTTCCACCGGCAAGTGGCAAGCTTTTCCATAATCAAACGAAAGGGACTCATACCTAGTACACCCTTGTACGCCGTGCGATGTGCCCACAATGCATCTCTGAGTTCTTGAGACCAGTCACGTCTAGAAGCATTCACGGTTCGCTCAAGGATGGCTTTGATTTGCTTGTTACTCGTTTCGACTTGCCCAGAGGTTTGTGGATGATAAGGCGTAGCAACCTTGTGGGCGATCCCATTTTTTTCCATAAGTTTCTTGAAAATCCGGTTCCAAAAGTGAGAACCTCCATCGCTAATGATAGCTCGAGGGAAGACGAAACGGTTGATGATATGGTCTTGCACAAATTTTACCACGACCTTGGCGTCACAAGTTCTAGACGGGACGGCTTCAACCCACTTCGAGACATACTCCACGCCAACCAAAATATACTCAAACCATGGGAACTCGGGAAGGGTCCCATGAAGTCTATCCCCCAAACGTCAAATATTTCAACCGGAAGGAACGTGTTTAGGGGCATCTCATTCCTCCTCCAGATATTCCCCCAGCGTTGAATCGATCACATCCAATAAAATCCACTTTGGAGCACCTTGAATGTCGTTTTCCAGCCTCCGAAATGGCCACCACAATTGGATGAGTGGCAAGCGGTCAAGATATCATATTGTTCCTTCTCAGGTACACACCGCCTAATGACATCATCCTTCCCGAGATGGAAAAGGTACGGATCCTCCCAAAGAAAGTACCTACACTTTGAAATAAATCTCTTCCTTTTTTGGAAGGATAAGTCATCATTCAAAATACCACTAGCCAAGTAATTAGTAATATCGGCATACCAAGGTACACGATCAACAAGAAAAGCATGCTCGTAAGGAAATGAATCATCAAGATTGGGCAAATCACAAGAAATCAAAAGCAATGTAAGGCGAGATAGATGATCGGCAACAACGTTCTCACACCCTTCTTTATCTAAGATTTCCACATCAAATTCTTTCAATAATAATACCCAACGAATCAACCTCGGTTTTGATTGAGCTTTAGCTAACAAATGCCTCAATGCCACATTGATCACTATACACGATAATTTTATACCCTACCACACATGCACGAAATATTTCTAAGACAAAGACAATGTCTAAAAGTTCTTTCTCGGTCGTGGCGTAATTGATTGAGCATAATTTAATGTCATGCTAGCATATGCAATCACGTGATGCCGTTTATCGATCTTTTGTCCTAGCAACGCCCCTACCGCGAAGTTCGAGGCATCACACATTATTTCAAACGATAGGGACCAATTCGGGGGCATCACAATCGGTGCCATGACTAATTTTGTTTCAATTCATTAAACACATTCATGCATTCATCATTAAAGTCAAAGGGCACGTCAAGAGCAAGCAAAGCACACAATGGTCGGGCTATTTTTGAAAAATCTTTTATAAACCTCCGATAAAAACCAGCATGCCCAAGAAAACTACGAACGCATTTAACATACAAAGGGGGTGGAAGTTGCTCAATCACATCAACTTTAGCTTTATCTACCTCAATACCCTTAGATGAAATGACGTGACCAAACACATTACCACTAGGCACCATGAAATGCGGTTTCTCCCAACTAAGAGTCAAGCTATTTTCAATGCATCTATTCAACACCTTGCTCAATTTATCAAGACAATAAAGAAATGAATCACCAAACACGGAAAAATCATCCATAAATATCTCAATAAACTCCCCAATCATATCCGAAAAGATAGAAAACATGCACCTTTGAAAAGTGGCGGGAGAATTGCAAAGTCCAAATGGCATCCTCTGGAAGGCAAAAGTGCTAAAAGGGCATATGAAGGTAGTCTTTGGTTGATCCTCCATGGCAATCGAGATTTGGTAGTATCCCGACAATCCATCTAGGAAACAATAGTAGGGGTGGCCGGCTAGCTTGTTGAGAAGTTGATCAATAAACGGCAAAGGGAAGTGGTCCTTCCTTGTGGCGACATTGAGCTTTGGGAAATCGATACACATGCGCCACCCCGTAGTCGCTTTCGTCGGTACAAGCTCCCCCTTGTTGTTCTCCACAACCGTGATTCCACTCTTCTTCGGGATCACGTGCACGAGGCTCACCCACTCACTAACCGCCACAACATATATGATCCCCTCTTGTAGCAATTTAAGAATCTCCCCTTTTACCACCTCTATCAACATAGGATTCAGTCGCCTTTGACCCTCTCGGATAGGCTTTGATTCATCCTCAAGAATAATTCGATGCATACATGTGGCCGGGCTTATCCCCTTGATATCACTCAAACTCTACATGAGAGCATCCTTGTTCGCCATGAGGACATCCACAAGTAATTTCTCCTCCTCGCTCGAAAGTCCCGAGTATATGATGGTGGGCTTCTTCTCATTTTCTTCAAGAAAGACATACTTGAGGTGTGGTGGTAACGGTTTAAGCTCGGTCGAAATTTCCTGGGGTTCGGGTTCTTTGGATATCTCAATAAGATCCACCACACCTTCTTCTTCGGGATCAAGCTTCTCCGGCTCCTCTCCCTCGGGAACTCAACACTCACAAGAGACATCGGCATGGAAAAGGTTATGGACCTCCGCCTCAATCACATCTACATATGAGCAACTCTCGGTGAACGACGGTGTTGTCTTTGCCTCTCTCATTGTAAAAGTTACCGTTTGACCGAGAGTCGATAAGGTGACTCGTCCGTCTTTGACATTGATGAGAGTGTTGGTAGTGGTCATGAACGGGCGGCCAAGCAAGATGGTGTGCTCATTCCCAGTATTTGGGACCTCTCCCACATCAAGTACCACGAAATCCGTCGGAACAATCAAATTTCCAACTATGATTAAAATATCCTCAATAACACCCTTCGGATAACATAGTGTACGATCCGCCAATTGCAAACACATCCTCGTAGGCTTGAGACCTCCCAACTCCAATTGCTTGAAAATCGAATATGGCATAAGGTTCATCCTGGCTCCCAAATCAAGCATTCCATTAGTCTCTTTCCCATTTCCGAGAGTTATCTTGATCACAAAACCCCCGGGGTCACATTCTTTCCTCGGAATTGTGGTAGAAGCAACTTCGGAGATCATCACCTTTTCATTATCCTCAAACCTCCTTATCTTTGAGGCCAAATCTTTAAATAATTTAACATATGTCGACACATTCTTTATCACATCAAGTAGAGGAAGGTTCACATTTACCTTGGAAAGCATATCGAATAGATCCTTGAATTGGCGGTTCCTCTTCGTGTCTTGGAGTCTACTCGGGTAAGGTACTGGTGGGCGGTATGGTGTAGCCGACTTGTGCAAGGTATCAAGGCTATCGGGTTTGGATTTCTCCTTCGGTTCCTCCTCGATCATCACCTTCTTGTTCTTCCCGGAATCCGTCATAACATTCAACTCCTTCTCATCATCCTTATCATCAACATCCTCAATCATCATATCATTAGGCATCTCAACTCGATTATCCACCACTTTCCCACTTCGTAAGACCGTCATGGCTTGGGCTTGCTCGGGTTGGCTCGGGAGTCGGCCCTTCTTGTTGTTCCTTTGCATCTCACCAATGGACGTCTCAAGTTGCCCCATTTGTGTCTCGAGGCATTTGAGAGAAGCTTGGATTGAAGATACGCCCTTGACCGTTTCATGAAGGATGGACACGGTTGAAACGAGGCTTTGAAGGTACTTCTCCATATTATCAATTGGAGGGTCCAAGGTAGGTGCCTTAACTTCTTTCTCGGGCTCCGGTGAAGGTGACATTGGTTGTCTCGGGACAAATCCTCCACGCCCTTGTTGGTACCCTTGAAACTCGGGCCTCGGTTGATATCCTTGGAATTCGGGCCTCGGTTGAAATGATGGTCGGTTGTTGGGTGGTGCATATTCTTTCGGGTCCCGCCATGAGAAATTAGGGTGATTTCGGCACCCGGGGTTGTACATGTTTGAATAGGGATCATTTTAGACCCGGGGGGCGTACCCTTGGATGGCGTTGATATCGTAGGGAGCTCCTTCAAGATTAGGATCATATGCCGACTCCATATAGCATGGACACTCATGGCCTCCATGTCCCGTCTCACCGCAACAACCACACACCTCGGCCATAACAACTTGAGTAGACTTCACATCTCTCAACCTTAGTTGTTTAAGTTCCTCCTCTAACGAGGCTAGCTTAGGAAGAACGGCATCGTTCGAAGACCCGGTTGACGGTGTAGCTTCATTCACGGGGGTCCTCTTACGTACGCTCTTCCGTTGGGAATTCTCACTCAACATCTCGTAGAGCTCGTAGATCTCCTCGGTCGTGTGACACCCAATATCCACTCCGGCCGCATGGTCTACCATATATTGGAGGGTTTGGTGGAGACTATCATAGAAAAATTGATTTAGCACCCCGATGCAAAAGTGATGATGGGGGCATTGAAGTTGATATCCCTTGAATCGCTCCCATGCCTCGTGAAAGGTCTCTCGGACATTTTGGCTAAAGCTTGCGATTTGGGTCCAGAGATCGGTAGTCTTTTGATGTGAGTAGTACTTTCTCATAAACTTTTCATACACGTCTTCCCAATTTGTGAGCGAATTCGTGAGCAAGGCCATGAACCAAGTCTTGGCTCGATCCTTCAACGTGTAAGAGAAGCATCTCATTCGAAGTTGGTTGTCGGTTAGGCCTTGGAGTGGGAATGTGTTGACGGGTGCATAAAAGTCTCAGATGAAATTGAGTGCATCCTCTTGGGCGAGGCCATAGAATGACGGGAGTTAGTTTAGATGGATGATCTTAAGGTCGTAGTTTCGGGCCGCCTCCCCGAGCACGAGACATGAAGTGTTGTCTCCAATGATAGGCAGTGTAAAATATCTCATGTTCGGGGGAGGTGGTGGTGGCAATTGCTCTCCTTGTCTCGCCATCGATTCGGTTTCGGGCTCGGGTTGTGGTTCGTCGATGTTGAGTTCAACGAAGAGGCCGAATGGCGGTGGCTGCTCTCGGGGTTTACGCCCTCGTTTATCTCGCATAAACAAAACCACAAATTATACCCGTGAACGCACCAATGGAAAGCAAAGGAAAAATCGAAATTGAAAAGACAAACTGAAACAAAAATCACCTAGAAAATCAAGAGAAATAAACAGAAATATGGAAATTAAGCAAAAATCACACGAAACAAGAGAAACACGAGAAAAAGGAACAATCAAATAGCAAATTAGGCATCCTAGTTGCCTTCCCCAGCAACGACGCCATTTGTTTAGTATAGATTTGGTGGGCAAGGGATAACCGAGCTACCCGACTCGGGTCGATCTCGAGGGAAGGCTATTCGGAGCTTTACTTACTATTCAATCGCTCAAATCACAAAAATGGAAAATAAAGTCCTAAACATACTAATCAATTTGGGTTGAGGTTGATTAACACTAATTACGACTAGTGAAAGCAAGTAAACGAGCAACGAGCAAGTGAACGAACTATGGAACCCTAGCAACTCATCTGGTGAACAAAGTCAAGAGCAACAAAAGCGAAAGTAAGAGAAACGAACTCTATTTAGCATGCTTAAGAGCCAAAACCGAAATCCTCCTACGAAATAACTGAGCTAAATGTAAAGTCACGATTTTTCAAATAGCAATCAATCAATCAATCACCTCCAAGCATCATAAACGAGTTCACAAATGTAAAGGAAACGAAAATAACTAAAATAGCTACTAAAAATCTGATAATCGAGCAAGCCCTAATTACTTCTACGCACGAGATAACAAGTAAGTACGAAAATCGAGATCATAAGGCTTAAAAGTAAGTACTCACATCCCTAACGCATGCTTGATAGAAATTAGAAGAAAAAGATTAGAAATTTGCATAAACAAAAAATCACCAGAAAAAGTTGCCAGAAAGAGTAAATAACATTCACCTTACTCTAGAGAGAAATAAAAGACTTAAGCTAAGAACCAAAAAAAAGGAAAAGTTTCATAATGAGCTAGATAATCCCAAAATACAAAGGCCAAAAAGTATTTATACTCCACACAAACACATAGTAGAAAAACGCAGATTTAGTAACACACTCTCGACCAAGCCATGGAAATCGCGAGCATGCGAGCACTAGGCAGCACAGGTGCACGGGAAGGAGGACACTCTTGACGCCGCATGCATATTCGCAAGCGCGGCAGGGTGCATGAGGGACTCTCGAGCACGCGTATCAACTCGCAAGGGCGCAGACGGAAAAAATCGGGCGCTCTTGACCTTGCGTGCGTATCCGCAACCGTGCGGGCGCGACTTTGATAGCTCTCGACATCGCAGAAGAAGAAGCGGGCTCGCGAGTGTGCTGGGCGACGACAGGTGGCAAGCTCTCGACCTCGCGGAAATGCAAGTGGGCTCGCGAGTGTGGAATGGACAAGGTTTCCATAGGACTCTCGATGTCGCGGCTCCTTCAACGAGCGCGCGGGCATGGCTTCGCTGGGCAGTGATAGCTGGCGGGACTCGGTGCACGGGATCGACTAAGGCTCGAGACTCTCGAAAGTGAAAGTGTTTCGTACATAATGGCTCAAAACTTCTCAGAACTCGACTTCTTCGAAAAATGCTTGTCGCTCGGAATGTGGCTCGACTCTCTCGGGACATGGCTCGACACTCCATCTCCATCCTTGGAATATACCTTAAATTTATACCCAAAACACGAATAAGCACGCCAAAATATAAAATAAATAAGAAAAACATAGAAACACACGATAAACGAAAAAATGGACCGGTCGACACTAAAATAAACCTAGAATCGACTCGAAAGAACATAAAAATACGCACAAAAACACAATAAACATTGAGCCACAAACTCATCCCAATTCTTAGGGATCAAAGAAGGAGCAAGTTCTCGAGTGACCTTGGACATACCTTTCTCATTAAGTGTTCGAGCACTGACAGTGAGTTCCTTGCCAGGGCCTTCAAGAGAATCTTGATAGCGAGGGTTGACTGAAAAATTATGTGCAACAAGGAAGGACCAAATGAGACAAGGGAAGGGAAGGGATTTACGAGACTCACTGTTGGCAACAAAGGACTGAAGAATGTCAAAAACCAAATCCCCAATGCTAAAAACCTTGCCTATCATAACCCAACAGATGACCTTACTTTGCAGTTCAGTGAGAAGGGTTTTGTTTGAGTGGGGGTCCAGTTACCAGCACCAATCTTATGAAGAAGATTGGCAACCAAACAAAGGGAACTGACAGGAAGATTAGAACCGGGCCAAATGTCCAGCTGACCAGAAGTAAGAACTTTGGTCATGGCATCCAAATCAACTTCAAAAAGAGAAGAACTATCAATATCAGAGGGCAAACCAAGATAGTCATTAATCAAAGAAGGGGACAATTCAATCACGCGGTTGCGAAGGAACAACTTATGGAAATGAGGGCTATCATGAAAAAACACAGCAGAGGTTAGGTTGGCATAGAATTCTTTCACAACTTGACCACAAAAGGGTTGAAGATCAGACACAGTTTTAGACAATCACACTGACTCAATCATAGGAAGAATACCCAAATCCGCATACTTACCACCTTCTACGGGGTGTTATGACCAGAATCCATACGACCCAAAACTCAAAAAACGATCTTGAGCAGCCTTTGTCTAGAATCTATTTGTAAAGGTATTCTCGAGGTCATATGCATCATCCTCAGGCTTAGGAGAAACAGAGGCTCGTCGATGGACTCTTTCCCTCTGCGGTGAGAGGAGCGACGCACGAGAACCCTAGGTGAAGGGGTTGGTTGATCGAAATTGACTTAAACCGGAGTTGCTGCGGTATCGTCTTTTTACCCTACGTAGTTGTCGTTTTGATTGCTGACTTGTGTTGCGGAAGTTGGAACTGCAGATGACTCCCCCTGAGTCTGAACCGCAGGAACTTCTTTAAACCCGGAGAGACCAGGTACACCAGTGGACAAAGGAGAGGGTTCGAAGTTGTTGGCAATGGTATCTGATTTGGTCGGAGAACCAGATGGGTTAGCAGTAAGTGAAGCAGATTTTTCCGGAGGAGAGGACTCACGAGATGGAGATTTTGCCAGCGGTGGGGACTCACGTTGTGAACTCGCAGAGATAGAGAGCAGGCAGCGCTTCAACCTCTTTTCCTTGTGCTTCTTCAGTCGCTTCTTGGACTTGTCTTTGCTTCCAACCATGGGAAGGAGATGATGATGCAGAATGGTGAATTTAGGGATAGAGAAGAGAGAGTGTAATGAGAGACAAATGACTGAGAGTCTTAATAAAAGAAAAGAAAAGAGACGTGAGGGTAATAAAGTTCTGACATTGAAAACCGCAAAAAAGGCAGTTTCATTGGTTTAAGGAAGAGAGAGAGGACAGTTTGGGCAGTTTAGGGAAGTTAACGGACAACTAATTCCTCCAAAATCAAAATTTAAACACACTTTAACCTCTCACACAAATAACTTCTCACCTTATTTCGAAAATAAAATCTTTTCCTTCTCAACTTAAACAAATTTGACGAGTACAACCAGAGACCGACTTTGTGATTCAAACTTTCCATGGATCACACGATTAAGCGGATATATGTATATACACAGAGTAGTGTAAACCACAACTTCAATTTTTGCAAGAATACATGCCGTATTATTCATAGTGTGTTTCACTTAGTAACAATCACTGCAATAGTGAAAGTCAACCCCATTACTTTGCACCACAATTTTAGGCAAGGATCCCACATTTTTGTTCTTTATAAAGCACTACGGTTTTTATGAGGGTAACTACCTTATAACTTCGCATAAGAACATCACATAATAATATGCAATGTGTGTCACTAGCTTACGCCATTCTCAACATTTTCTATCCAAGATGCTCTTTTCACAGTCGATCCCGCATTGGGAAACGAACCATGTGCTAGCTATCGCTCTAGATCATTTATGAGAAGACAACTCTTTTTGACAAAAAACAAAAATATTGAAAATAAGTACGTTCCTCATAATAGTATGAACACGCAGTCAGTCAAAGACACTCAACATCACTCAAGTTTTCAGAAGAGTCAGAACATCAATTGTGAATCTAGTGGTGGAGAGAATGCAAAATGCACAACATGCCTAATGCAAAATACCATATATGCTTACAAGCAATGCGATAGGTATATACTAATAATATACAATAAAATACAATATAATTCAAGATCACACAAGCATTCAGAAGGAACAGATCCCTAAGGATTTCCTTAGAGAAATGAACCTTTGAAAATCCAGTGCCTTAGTGAATATGTCAGCCAACTGGTTTTGCGTAGAAACATACTCAAGAATAATCACATCATTCTCGACCAAATCTCTAATAAAGTGATACCGAATATCTATGTGTTTGTTCCTAGAGTGATGAACTGGATTTTTAGAGATGTTAATTGCACTGGTATTATCACAAAAAAAGTTCACGGTTATACCTCAAGGCCAAATTCTATCATCATTTGCTTCATCCACACGAGCTGGGAGCAACAACTTCCAGCAGATATGTATCCAGCCTCAGATGTCGAAGTGCAACTTCCTAGCCGTACTTGGCGGGCTCGGCGGCCAGACAGCACCTAGGCGGGCTCGTCGAAAATGTTTCAATTTTTTTTATTTTTTTTTAGATATGAATCACATTATTTTGTTCTCATGTTTTCTGTAAAATAAATTAATATTATTATTTAGAATTAGGCGTGTCAATTTATTATAAGTTGAGATATTTTATTTTAGGTAGTTAAAATAAATAAAAATAAGGTATTTAATATTGATTTCTAGGCACCACTAGGCGCCGCTTAGGACCTGCCTAGGCGCTAAGTGCTGTCGAGTTCTAGCGGGCGTATAACGACTTTTAGAACATTGGTTTATACAGAAAAAAATTACCCAATTCATAAGACTAGTGAGCTACTCCTCATTTCACCAATTAGTTTTCGGATGGAACCTCATTTGGGCTTCATCTGGACTTTCACTGTCATGGTGCGATTTATCTGTGTAAGACCACACCCATACTACTCTAGTTTTTTAGATGGTATCAGAACTGATTCTATTGGGACCGTGCGATGACATACCAGTTTTCCAGCCCAGTTGGGCTTGGGCACCCAGCTTAGTCGGGCTTGGGGTTCGTATGTAGGACGAAAAAGTGAGGGGGCGTATTAGAATATAATACCACATGAAAGTTGACCCACATCGTTTATACAGGAATGTTAGACTCAATTCATCTGTGTGGGACCGAAACTGTTCTACCACATTCATTTAAGCATCGAAAGCTCTTCACCGAAAAACCCCTCAGGCCTGAGTGTTTTTGCACGTACAAGGTGTTCTACCCACTAGGGAGAACGCGAGCAAGTCGTTTCCAGCCGGTCGGAGGGTCTTACATTGACAAGAAAAAATCAATCGAAAAGGTTGGTTCGCCAGAGCAACTGCTGAGCATGACCAACAAAAGCTACCATAATCCTATGCTCATCCTCTTTTCGGCCAGCCCTCTCGTCCTCGATCATGCGTTCTAGGGCTCGAACGTCGTACTTGTGATGATGCTTTTCCTTCTTGAGCTCTTGGGCCAATTCATGGTGTGCTTGAGGCAAGAGCTTATTCTAATAGACCACTGTTCTCATGCTTTGCTCGATCTCATGAATTGATCGACTTGAACACGATAATATGGCATCAAGCAGAGGAACCAGATGGACCAGGGGTCGACATATAAGGAATAGGGGTCGACATTTGTAATAAAGACATATGTTAAATGTTTACTTGCGCCAAAGAGCGGGCGATGTGTTTACCTCGAGACCGGAGGTCGATTCTATAACTTTGGAGGTCAGCAGCAGGGAGCATGTCAAAGAGAAAAGAGGTTATCTTCTTCCCGTTGGCTTTCACAAAAGGAGAAGAGAAGTGACAACGCGAAGATTTTCCACAATACGAGGATGTTTATTGCTTTCAACATCTTCATTGATAGGGCATTTCCTGAAAATGATATCGAGAGATCTCTTGCTCGGAGGGGATGATTGTTGCTCGACCACGGGAGTGGTCGAATGAGGTGGAGAGGAGGCAATGCCTTGCTGCTCGGTCGAGTGGGACAGAGGTCTGTGCTGTTCGATCAAAGGGGAAGTAATCCCTTGTTTCTTGGTTAGAGAAGGGTTGGGCTCGTGCTCTTTAGGTGGAAAAGTAGTGTGAGATTGAGTCTCTTGCTTGGATGGCTGGGATGCCGTTTTCTCGGTCGACTTTTTTTTCTTAAGAGGACCAGTCCTATTGCTAAGGAAAAGTACGAGCTTAGCGGAAAAGTCTGCATGAATTGAAATAAAATGTTAGCACAATATAAAAAATCGTTGGTCGAGTAAAGAGGTCGAAACTACCTGCTCCAGCCCCGTCGGTAACACAGAGATCTTGTAGAGTTTTCTCGAGATGAGGAGGATATGGTTTACGAGTACGTACGCCACAATGTTGCAGAGAATGGTTATTTTTTAGCAAATGTATGGAAGCGACATGGTTCCAGTTCCAAAGGGCAATGCGTTGGTCAAAAATAGGATTCTGAGGAGGACTCACAACCTCGAAAAGAAGAGACTTGAGCCAAGGTGTTGAAGCCCAATGGAAGGGAGCGTTAGGTTGAGCAAAAATGATTTTGTGTTTCCACTTGGGAACGTTCGAGGGGATATCGGAAATGGAGTGGGAATTATTTCGGCTTCACGTAGAGCCCACCTACCTGTTTTGAGGCCATGTAAATATAAAAAAAGTGTAGGTTGACTCAACCTAGACAGACATAAGAGAGGATAATGACAGTGGTCAAAAAGCAAATAGAGTTTGGGGAAGTTAGTTCAAAGGCAAACAAAATATTTTTCACATTTCGACCAGTGCGTGGAATAGAGACAAGCGTACACCTAAGTCGAACTGTACTTTGAAAAAGGTATAACAACTTTTAGAAGGTTGGTCGTAGGTATTGTCGTTACTAGGTCAAAAGCAAGCCCAACTGCCTGGGTGATCGACTTCTCCAAGGTCGACCCAGTTGATGCATTTGGAACAAGAGCGTGAGCGCGGAGGGTTGGTTTGACAGCGGGGAGTTGGGCGACTGGTTGAAGGACCATCTTTTTTGGTCGAGGAATGAAGAGGAATGGTCAAAGCTACAAGATTAGGGTTAATGACTTTGTGGTCCTCCTTCTCTGCCGTGGCGACTACGTCAAGTTCGTCGCTCAACTGAAACAGTCGGCGGAGATGGCGAAGTGGAGGAGGTGAAGAATTAAGAGGAAGTTGTGTGGTTATGATGGGTTTGAACGGGAAAAAAAGGCCAGACAATGGAGATAGTGTAACACCCCGCTATCTTATTAAAATCAGAGTGCAATTTTCGCAAATTCTTTTCCGAAAATACGTTTTAGTTTGTGAAATCATGACTCGTGATGCTACTGAAAAACATTCCTTTTCTTTAAATCCGTCGTCTTTATTAATTTAAAACCATTTATGAAAAACGGTTTATCTTTTAGTCAAACGAGCATGTAATGCTGTATGAAATCTGACCCGAAGGCTCGGATCCTAAGTCCGAAAGATAACACGCTAGTGTGAGAGTCTGAAAACATTAGCGGAAGTCAAACGTGGCAAAACATAACCGTACAATAATGTACAATGGCTGCTAGCCATATCCATGACCACGATCCACTAACCAGCTCACTCCTCTGGTCCGACCCTGTACCTGAAAAACATAGAAATCGTGGGGCGTGAGCACTAAAAGCCACTGTGCTCCGCAGAAACTCATACTAAAGTAAACATTAATAATAATAATATCATGGATGCAGGTATGTATAAATAAACTGTAATCTCCATACACAAGTTCTGTAACTGAACTGTCTCGGACACTATGTCCGCCATGTGCACACTCTGATGGATACTTAAGGCCTTGCGCCTCCACCAGAACTTTGGATGGGTACTTAAGGCCTTGCACCCCCACCCATAAGCGGATAATCTCATATACATACCTTTAAACGTGGCTGAGTAATTATAATCAATGTAATACTTATTCTGAGTTCCCACATGAACTGCTGATCTGAAAATGTATGTGCTGATTGCCTGCAAAACTGACATATATAAAAAATACTAAGTACTATGCTCAGACTGACTGAAAATAGCTGTTAAGATGCTCGAGTTGATCTAAAAATTTAGCTGACATTATCTCAGGGTTTAACTTAATTGACAAGAAAACTGGACTGAACTAATACCGGCATACTGAACTGACTGGACTGAAAAATTAACTGAAATACTGTACTAAACTCGGACCAGGTCACTGAGTACTGAACTGCTCAAGTAACCGGTTTGGACCGGCAGGTTCACTGACTGGCCGGACTGCCGACTCGCTGTGGCCGAACGGTCGGCCGCTGGCTAACCACCGGCTCGGTCACTCGCGCACTAGGCGCTGCCAGCGCCGCTGGCGCTGGCGGACGCTGGCTGGCATGGTCTCGTGCGCTGGCAGGTGCTACTGGCACCGTGCGTGCACTGGTGACGGTCACTGGCATGCTGCTGTGCACGACCAGCGGCTACTGGACACTTGCTAGGCATGACTGGCCACTGCCACGGACACTGGCAACGGCACTGGCACGTATGTGCACTACCGGGCGCTACTGTGCACCGTAGGTAGGCGACTCGCACGCGGGCTACGCGTGCTGGGCTGACTGGGCACTCGGGCGTGCTGCTGGGCAACGTCGAGGCCCACTGGGCATCGCTGGCACGCTGTTGGGCGTGCTGGCATGCGTGACTACTGGCCAGCGTACGCTGAACGCTGCTGGCGTGCGTACTAACGTCGCAGGACACGCGGCTGGGCGTGTGATGCACTGCGGTGTACGCGGCTGGTTAGGCGGACATTACTGTGCGTGTTGACGCGCACTGTGCACGTCTACGTGCATGACTGGGGCTTGACTGCCGAGTACTGGCCACGCGTGCGCGTTACTGGGCGCGCGGACGCTGCTTGCGTACTCGCTGGACTTGACGGGCGCGCCTGTGCGCACGCTGCGTGCGGACTGGCATCACGGTCGACCTTTCGCCGGCTGTCCGGCTACTTTTTCCGGCAACCCATATATGACTGATCATGTTTCGACTTAACTTGCTTAAATATGCATAAATTGTTCGGGACTTGCCGGTTCTATTTTGAAATCACTCGGGAGGGCTTAAATAGCACCTCCGAGTACGTTTTTACTAAAAACTTGGACCGAACGACATGATATTGACATGATCTCAGTAACATGAACTTAACTACATAAAAAGAGGATAAAAGGGAGTATACCCTTTAACTTACTTGTAAAACGCACGGGGACTTGCGTGCTTGTTCTGTTGAAACCCATGAAGATCTCGATATGCACAAATCACAGACAAACATTCAACATAAACCTATGCGCAGCGGATCTAAAGGTTTGATGAAAAAAACTTACTGCTTAAAATTTATGTAGATCTGGCTGGCCCGAACAGTTGACCGCAAATCAAATCTTCTCGGAATCGAACAAACTTGACCAATCTAGAAAGCTGACGTCACGGCGAAGTCAACGGCGTTGACCGATCGGAAATCGGAGGAGTCACGCGCTCTCACGCACGTCTGCAAGCTCCAGCGACTGCTTCCTTCCGGCAGCGCGTGGCGGCGCGTGCGGCGGAGTCCGGCGGCAATCTCGACTGCGATCTCTTCGTCTCGTCGTCCTGGTCGTCGTGGTATGGTCACTTGCTGGTTTTGGTCTCCGGTTTGGATGTATGATTGGAATCTCTATATACCTTAAGATCTTCTACTGTATTCTCAAACAGCTTTCTAGATCTTGTATCAGTGGAACACAAGAAATAGAAGAACTTTTTGGAAGAGAGAGAGAGAGGGGGCGGCATGATTCCCAAGGATGTGGGATTGTTCTGTTCTCTTCCATGAGCCTAATGCT
>CACSLK010027831.1:6767426-6781286 GCA_902706635.1 Striga hermonthica | reverse complement strand
CAAGACTTTGCGAATAAATGCGCTACTCTGATTTACTAGTAAGGTGGGGTGTTACATTTAGGATTGAGGCCACTACAAATTAAACACGACAACTATCTCACTCTGATAAAAACTTCTGAGCACTTCACCCCAAAGGATATGGAATTGGAGCCTAACCAGATTCCTTCCAAACCATCTCTCCTGTCAGCTCAGGAGTTCAAATAACTAAATCAAATTCTTGGAGGAGATCAGCCAACAAAGTAGGTTGATTAATGAGATGTAAGGACTTCTCTTCAATGGAAACTCCTACTATAAGTGTCAAAAGACACAGAGCAGACCTAGAAGACACTCCCTCTGAGGATAAAAAACAACTGCTAATGTGAGAAGACAACATAAAAAACCAGCCTCGAATGATACCTGAGTGATAAAATGTTAGCTGCGGTATGAAACTGTAGATGGCTGGGTGGGTGCTTTACAGTATCCCATATAAGAGAGTCATGCAGGACTCATCACCTAGTTTTCGTTCTTTTATATGAGACTATGAAAAAGCAGGGTTTCGTTAAATTTGTGAAAAAAAAGCTAGGCTTTGAAGATAGATTCCACATTGTTGACCCTCAAGGCTAAAGTGGTGGTTTACTTCTTCTTTGGAACATTGTAGTCTAAATTAGGCAAATTCATAGTAAAGACTTCTATATAGCAATTGAGTTTTAGCTGGATGACTATACATCATCGGGAGTCTTTCTCTATTTTAATATAGATAGAATCACAAGAGAGAGCCAATAGGAAGAACTAGAAGAGGACAAACTTGGATGGGGTGACAGGTGGTTTCTTATAGGAGATTGGAATGACATTCGGTTCAAGGAGGATAAGAGGGAGCAGGGATAGAAGTGGATCAAGTCTGTTGGGTTTCAATGACTTCATCTATATAATGGATATGGAAGAACTTCAAATGTTGGGATATCCTTTTACTTGGCTAACAAAAAAGATACAGAGGGTTTCGTGGAAGATAAACTGGATCGAGCTTTTGCCTCTCTTGAATGGTTGGAAAACCACCGAAATGCCTCTATTTTGAATGTGATTTAGGGAGCATCTGACCACTCCAAGCTATTACTCAACTTTGGGAAATCTCAACCTAAAGTTAAGAATAGATTCAACTTTGACAAGCGTTGGTTGAACATAGTGTTAGTTTATATACTGAAAAGCTTGGTTTTGGATGATATTACATGTTTACCCTTTATAAATGAGAAACATGTCAGATTAAATAAGTTCTATGTTATGTTATTTTGCAATTAGATAGTGTAGGTCATCATCGGGCGAACCGAAGATCATTCCCTTACGAAACGAGAATTGTGGTTCACAACCCAGATGAAAATGAACACCCCATCCAAACAGTTGTAGTGTCAATGATACAGTTTGTCTTGACTGAATAGTTGCACTAGTACATTTATGTTTTGAACAAAATTCCAGAGAGGAGAAGTTCGTTTTATACTGATCGCCGTAAACGAACTAGGCCTCGGTTAATTACTGTGTTCTCTTAACCCATAAGATATTAAATAGACATATATATGCAGTATATATTATTTTGATTCATATGGGTGAGGTTCAGTTAACTGGATTGACAGTTCTACTGTCTTGAATATTGATGCATGTATGATGTGCTGTAATGATATTTATGGTCACCATGTATGTTTAGTTTGATGATGTCCCCAGAGTGAGTTCATGAAGGATTATTATACTAAACCCTGCGGGCGGATTAAATTTCAGCATACTAATAATGGGATGAACAAGTGCTAGTTTCGGTGAAATAATAATATATCAATTAATTCTTGATTATCAATAATAGAATTAATTAAAGGACATTATATCTTAAACATAGGGAGATAATTCGGGTAATTATTATTGAAGTCTCAATTTTAATATTGGCTAGGAAAAGGGAGTGCAAAAATATTATGTTAGTGGCCCATAATATTATTTAATTAATTAGAGAAGTGAACTTGGCCCACAGTAGGTCTAATTAATTAAAGAGCCCTATTTCTAATCTACTAATTGTCCCTACTGTAGCTCTATATATACACCATTAGGCTTATGAAAAATAGAAGAAGAGATCAGAATTTTCCTACGTGTGAAATTAAAACAAACGCAAGTCTCTCTCTCTATACATCAGATTCAAAAAAATTTTAGCGGTATGTTTTCTATGTCAATCCTTTATATTCGCTGCACATAGGTTTACGTTTTCATTGAGTTCGTAACTTGTACACAATGATATCCTTACAGATCCCAACACCTTGCGCCTGAGAAAGCTCATGGGGAGGAAGGTATATGCCCTCTCTTTTACCAGCACTTCTGGAATCTCATTAAATTGGAAGTGATTACTGCCATCAAAAGCTTTTTCTCATCTGGCATGCTCCTCAAATACTGGAATAAAACCCTTATCACTTTGGTCCCAAAAAGCAAGAAACCAGATAACCTTGGTCAATTCAGACCTATTAGCTTATGCAATATGGTCTACAAAGGCATATCCAATTTGTTAGCTCTCAGACTGCAATCATGCCTAGACCCTTGCATTAACCATTGTCAATCAGCTTTTCTTCGAGACAAACAACTTAGGGACAATGTGATAATTGCATAGATAGTCTTTCGCTCTCTAAATAGGCACATGACATGTAACAATTGCTTTATGGGTCTAAAATTGGACCTTATGAAGGCTTTTGACATGTTGGAATGGAAAAACCTTCAATGAATTATGCAAAAGATGGGGTTTTATCCAAGTTTGTTTGTCAAACTGTCCTTGAATGTCATTCTTCTACTTCTCTTGCATTCAATATAAATGGCTTTGTCAGTAAGTCTATTCTCCCTATAAGAGGAATCCGACAAGGAGACTCCCTGTCACCCTATGTCGTCCTCATTGTTACTGAATTGCTTTCTGCTATGGTCACTAATGCTATTAATGAATGATTGTTGTCTGATTGAGAATGTCTAGAAATGGTCCTATGCTATCCCATCTCTTATTTGCAGATGATGCCCTCCTTTTCTGTAAGGCTAGGGTTGATGAAGTTCATAACCTCTTGGTTATCCTGGATAATTTCAGACTTTACACATAATAGAAAGTAAATATGTACAAATCCTCAGTTTTCTTCAGTAAGAACTCCCCTCCAGCGCAACATAGAATATGTGATCAACTTCAAGGGATTAGCAGGAAGAGAGGTCCTGATCAAACTTGGCATTGGAAAATAAAAAAATGAGGCTTTTGATTATGTTATCAACTCGGTGAGGGCTTGACTAAATAGCCAGAGGAACAAGCTACTATCTCTAGCAGGAAGAGAGGTCCTGATCAAATCAATGTTGAATGTTATCTTTGTCTTCACCATGGCTTTTTTTAAGCATTCCAACCTAGTGGTCAAAGAAATATCAAGACACTGTGCTGCTTTCTGGTGGAGAGAGGGAAAAACCAGGAGAAAGGCCTGCATTGGAGATCATAGGAAAAATTGACCATTCCTAAAATGGAGAGAGGATTAGGTTTCCAAGATGTCAAATTATTCAATGAAGCCCTCATTTGCAAGCAGCTTTGGAGAATCACCTTTCAGCCTCACCTGCTAGTTAACAAAGTCCTTAAAAGCAGGAACTTACCCACTTCATCCATTTTTGAGGCTGCTAATTCTCAGAAAAGCTCTTGGCTTTGGAACTTTTGGCCACATGTGCAGCCCACTTTTACCAAAGGCTTCAGAATCTAGGTGAAAAATGGAGAAACCACTAGAATTTTTTTATGTTAACTGGATTCTGACTCTGTAAACTCTCAAACCTAGTCTGATGGAACTAGAAAGGGGGAATTTGATATGGATTACAGACCAGTTAAACAGCTCCAAAGAATGTCAGTCAATTTTAAACATTACCTCATTGAACCCAAACTAAGAAGACATGATGTTCTGGAGTCTTGATAGAAAAGGTATGTTTTCAGTGTTCTTTTCTTACTCTTTTTTATGAATCAAAGCTGCAGACTATGGATATCCCACAAGGAAGAAACAATAAATTCATTGCTAGTGCCAGAGAGAGAACTTGGAAATTGAAAGTGCACCATAAACTCAAACACTTTATTTGGAAGTGTTGTTCTAACACCCTTTCAGTGAAGGAAAATCTGATGAGAAAAAGCATTATGTTGGATCAAATCTGCCAAAGTTGTGGTGAGAATACATATTTGGTTTGCCATGTGTTTTTCCATTGTGGAAGAGTTAAAACGTTTTGGGAAATCAGTCTAGTGCAGTGGGATGGTATATATACAGCTGGGAACAATTTTAGCTCTTGGTGGTGGCAAATATGTTCAACCTCGAGTTTTTAGTTAAAATGGCGTACCAGGTATCAAATAACGAGGCGGAGTACGAAGCAGTCATTAAGGGACTCAGGTTGGCCCTAGCTGGTGGAGCTCGAAAAGTACAGATACATTCAGATTCACAGTTGGTGGTGGGTCAGTTCCTAGAAGGGTTCGAGGTCAGGGAAGAAAGGATGGTGAAGTATGTGGAGGAGATGAAGAAACTACAGGAGGAGTTCGATTCATTCGAGTTGATCCAGATACCTCGAGGAGAAAATGGTCAAGCGGACCTATTAGCTAAGGTGGCACAAAGTCAGGTAGATTGCAAGAGCAGGAGTGTGACCCTGCTACATATGGAGAGGAGTGCGGTCGAGAAGGAGGTGGACGAGATAGAAGAAGTTGAGGATTGGAGGGCACTGATAACCAAAGAATTGAAGGAAGGAGCCATCAAAGTAATAAGGAGATTTTTCTAGCATGGAGAGATTCTATACAAAAGATCGCACGCTGGCCCACACTTGCGATGTGTGACCAGAGAAGAGGGACGTTATGTGTTGAAAGAAATCCATGAGGGATGCTGCAGCGACCATAGCAAGGCAGGTTCCCTGGTGGCAAAAGTTCTAAAGGCAGGATATTTCTTGCCGACAATGAGGGAAGATGCAAAAGTGATGGTGCAAAGATGTTTGCAATGCCAGAAGCATGGCCCGCTTATTCATCAACTGGCCGATGCAATGATGGCGATGAGTGCTCCCATTCCATTCTCCCAATGGGGGATCGACCTGGTTGGGCCCATGCCTCAAGGAACGGGACAAAGAAAGTTTTTGATTGTTGCGCTCGATTATTTTACAAAGTGGGTGAAGGCTAAACCTTTGGCAAAGATCACGGAGGCGAAAGTGATACATTTCCTATATAACAACATATGATGCAGGTTTGGAGTTCCCAAAGTGCTGGTGTCGGACAACGGGACCCAATTCAATGGCAAGAGGATTCGGGCATGCTGCGAGGACATGTAAATCGAGCAACACTTCGCTTCAGTCGTGCATCCGCAAGCTAACGTGCAGGTCCAAGTGACCAACAAGATCATACTGAACGGTCTAATAACAAGGCTGGAGAAGGCATCGGGAGCGTGGGTGGATGAACTTACTTCGGTGTTATGGGCATACAAAACAATGCCTCGATCGGCCACGTGAGAAACACCGTTCAATATGATTTATGGAATGGAAGCTTTCTTGCCGGTGGAAGTCGAAGTAAAGTCTCAAAGATCGAGCGCATACGATCGAGAACATAATGAACATTTGATGATGGCAGCGCCTCGACACAATCGAAGAGCTTCGAGAAAAAGCCTCAATCAGAGTCGAGGCATACTAGCAGAGGAAGCGAGTAGCGCATGATAGGAAGGCGAAAGTACGAAGATTCCAAGTGGGTGACTTGGTGTGAAAAAGAGTCGATGTGTTGAAGCATGTCGAAAAATTAGAGCCGAACTGGGAAGGACCATACCTGGTCGAAAAGGTCCATGCTGGAGGGGCATACTCTTTGAAGGATGCGGAAGGAAGATCTCTAGCCAGGTCATGGAATGTGGCTAACTTGAAGAAATATTATGCTTAAATTTTCTTTTTATTTATAAAGAAGCTCGATGGAACAAATGTAATGAACTTCTTTACTTGATAATCAATGAAGCGGCGTTCTAGAATTTCTACAATTTATTGTTTATCGAATTATTTTATATAGATGGAATTCCTGGATTAACCTTGATGACAGGTCATATGCAAAAAATCCATCATGATTAAGGCCACGAGGCTGGATGGTCGCATGTAACGACCACCCCTTTGAGGGTGGGCATGTCTTCGAAGAACAAAAATCCATCATGATTAAGGCCATGAGGCTGGATGGTCGTATGTAACGACCACCCCTTTGAAGGTGGGCATGCGCTCGAAGGAAAAATCCATCATGATTAAGGCCACGAGGCTGGATGGTCGCATGTAACGACCACCCCTTTGAGGGTGGGCATGTATTCGAAGAACAAAAACCCATCATGATTAAGGCCATGAGGCTAGATGGTCGTATGTAACGACCACCCCTTTGAGGGTGGGCATGTGCTCGAAGGAAAAATCGATCATGATTAAGGCCACGAGGCTGGATGGTCGCATGTAACGAACACCCCTTTGAGGGTGGGCATGTGTTCGAAGAACAAAAATCCATCATGATTAAGGCCATGAGGCTGGATGGTCGTATGTAACGACCACCCCTTTGAGGGTGGGCATGCGCTCGAAGGAAAAATCCATCATGAATAAGGTCAGGAGGCTGGATGGTCGCATGTAACGACCACTCCTTTGAGGGTGGGCATGTGTTCAAAAATAAAAATCCATCATGAATAAGGCCAGGAGGCTAGATGGTCGAATGTAATGACCACCCCTTTGAGGGTGGGCATGTGTTCAAAAATAAAAATCCATCATGAATAGCCAGGAGGCTGGATGGTCGCATGTAACGACCACCCCTTTGAGGGTGGGCATGTATTCAAAAATAAAAATCCATCGTGAATAGGGCCATGAGGCTGGATGGTCGTATGTAACGACCACTCCTTTGAGAGTGGGCATGCGCTCGAAAGAAAAATCCATCAGGATTAAGGCCACGAGGCTGGACGGTCGTATGTAATGACCACCCCTTTGAGGGGCATGCATTCGAAATTTATAACTACGTGGATAGACACAAGTTAAAAAATAGATTAACGGCATATGAATTCACCCAAGTTACCTCGTTAAGAAGTCACACGAGTGTATCGAATCAGGTCATCACAAGCATCATCAAAGATAGAAATAAATCAACCAAGACATTTTCATTTCAAGAAGATCAGGAGATCATGAAGAGTTCACACATTACATAAATTCACGGAAACGATAATAATAAAAAATAATACAACACAACACTACGGAGGAGGGGCGACAGTCGAGTCAGCATTGCTCGAATGGCCATTAGGATCAGGCTGATGGCCGATACTTGAAGTTGAATCGCAGGCTTCATTGAAGCGACGCTGTCAAATAGACTCGGCCAGTGCGACCAACATGTGAGCGGGAGGAGTCACTCCATCAGGCAAAGCATATGTTTTCTTGAGTATGTCGGATTGAGCCAAGGTTCTATCGAGCAACCCGGACCACCACTCATGTTCGAGCGGCAAGTTAGGATCGCCCTGGAAGCTAGGAGGGACCTTATGCAAGGCGTCCCAAATAGCCCCAGGGTCAAGTTGCTCGAAATCATCCTCGGCAATCTGCTCGCCAGCCTTCTGCAGGGCAAACTGGAAACAGTCCACCCCGAAGTCTTGAACCTCCTTCAGATATTACGGTGACTGCATGAAATCAGCCACCGTTAGTGCACGATATTCCTGAAGGAAGAGCTGCCCTGTGGTGGTAGCCCACATCATTTGTCGGGCTCGGAGAGCAGCCGCATCAGAATAGCGCTTGAGTTGGTGAGCATGGGAAGCCCTTTCCTTATCCAAAGTGGCGTCCGACTCTGCCTGTGCAGCGTCCGCTTGTGCCCGAGCAGCCTCCGCTTGTGCTCGAGCTGCCTCTAGCTCTGCTCGAGCTTTTTCTGCCTCAGTTCGGGCAACCCGCTCTTGCTCGAGCTCCGCCTCCCTTTCTTTCAAAGCAGCTTCCCTCTCCGCTACTGCCGCCTCCTTAGCCGCGAGGGCAGAGTCTTTCTCCACGAGAGCCTTGCTTTTATTATTGAGCTCTTCGTCAAGGGACCTAAGCTTGACGTCGAACTCAGCCTTCTGCTCTGCTTGGGTCTCGCGGAGCTTGGCATTATGCTTCAGGAGGGTAGAATTTTTGTCCTACATAAAGCCAAGAGCGCCCTCCAGACTTTTGATCGACTTCCCAGAGCTGTCTCGGGCCTCTTTGGCCAAAGGTATAAAATCGACCAAGCCCTATCAACAAAAATGATAAAATAATTTAATCCGGGTATCGACAAAGGAAAGTGAGAGGGATCAATATAAAGTTTGAGACAAGTAATACCTGGGCAAGCCATTGCACGAGCTTATCGCCAACCTCGGGCAGAGTGGCGCTAGCTTTCTTGCGGTCGTCCTCGAGGAGGGAACCTTCGAGACGCTCGGCCACCTCGTTCACGAAGGCCGACAGTAGGGAAGTAGGTTTTGGAGCCAGTGGGTCAGGCCAAGAATGGCTGACCTGTCCCCTTTTCCAGATCGCGTCGCCCTGGTCGGTACGCGAGTGTTTCCCCAGGGCTAGCTCATGCCCCAAGTCAGCTCGGCCGCCGGACTCGACCAGTTCCCTGGTCGAACCGGCGGAGTGGGTCTGGGAAAAATGTTGGTAGAGAGGAGGTTTGTCGGGGATTTTGGCTTTAGACGAAGTATTGGGTTTAGAGGCTTTGTCCGTGGTTTTGGAAGAAGTGGCGTCTTTGGGATTGGGGGCTCGATGATCGATCTGTGGGCGGTTGTCGATCTTGTGGCAGTCGTCGGTTTTTTGCTAGCGATCATCGACCTTGTGGTGACGATCAGTAGTTTTTTGGCGGTCGTCAGGCTTGTGTTGACGGTCGATAGTCTTTTGACGTTCATCGACCTTAGAGGAGGTCGAAGATTTGGCGGCCGACGAAGAAAGGGATTTTTGCTGAGTGTTCTTCTCAGGGGGATGCTGTGAAGTTCGTCCTTGCGGAGGCTTCGGTGGTTGTTGTTGTAGCGGCTGCTGCTGCTGTTGTGGTTGGGGTTGTAGCGGCTGCTATTGTTGTTGTGGTTGGGGCGGCGGTTGTTGTTGTTGTTCCTTCGACGACGGTGGAGGCGGTGGAGTCCCTCGCGGAGGTGATCGTTGCTGCGGCTCTGGTCGAGGCCCACCAGAGCTGGCCGATCCCTCGTTTTTGTCGCCAGTCGAGCCAGAGGTAGCCCCTGACTTCTTCTTCAAAGGAGTCTTCCTCAGGGGAATGTTAAAATTAGGCACCTCTGCAAGAAAATAACAAAAGATTAACAAAGGATAATTAAAACAAACACAGAAGGACGCCGAAGCATACGAACAATTTAGTCGAAGATTACTTGGGTCATTTTCGATCTAGAGAAGATCAAGGATCTCATCGTTGGGAGGAGGACAAGTCTTGTGGGTGAGAAGACCACAATAATGAAGGAGATTCTCATCCCTAAGATGTTTCTCGGACGCAACGGACTTAGAGTTCCAAGTGAAGACCTGTTGGTCGAACAGGGGGTTGGGAGGAGGGGCTGAAGCCGCCTCTCGCGAAACCTCCTTGACCCAAGGGACGAACAACCAAGGGAAAGAAGCATCAGGCCGCACAAAGATAAATTTATCACTCCACTTGGGGAGATTGGAGGGGATATCATTGATGAAATGGGCGCCAGTGCGGCTCTTCAAATAGAGGCCACGACCCTTCTTAGAAGGGACGTAGCAATAATGAAAGAAGTCTAGGTCGAATCGACCTAAACGGATGCGACAGAGAATAATAAGAATCGTCATAAAACGAATGGCGTTTGGGGGGAGTTGGTGCAGAGAAAGCCCGAACCATTCACAAATCTGAAGAAGTTCAGGGCATAGGGGAAAGCGAAGGCCGAGTTCGAAAAAGGTATAACAGTCCCTCGGAGGATGATTGTATTTATCAGAGGAAGAAGAGCTAAAGAACGCCCAAACGAGAGGTTGACCGATCTTTTCAGGATCATAGCAAGGATGGAGAAGAGAAGTAGAAGATGGACGCCTCGAAGAAGCCTTAGAGAGTTTTTTGGTCGAGGCCTTATGGGAAGGAGAGTTAGAAGTCCCAGGTTGAGAAGAGGAAGGAGGAATATTTGAAGAAGGAGCAGACGAGGGTTGAGGAGAAATGATCTCGTCCTCCTCGGGCTCGTCTAAAGCACCAATGGCAGGTCGACGGTGGCGGAGAGGAACGTTATCCATAGTGTCCCCGAAATTAGAAGAAGCAATATGGGCAGTAAAAACACGGGTAGGAACGGTATCGCCGGGCCGAAGGATAGAAAGGTGAACAGCTTCGAGGGCTGAAGGCAAGATTTGAAACGAGTCGGAGGAGGTGGTCGTAGTAGCAGGATCTGAAAACAAGAGAAAAGAGGAGAAGAAGAAGATTTCTGAGTTAGGGTTCTACGGAGAGGTGATTTTGCAAAAATTAAAGGAGAAAAACAGGGATTTCGAGGGATTTTCGAAGGGAAAGGGTAAAATTCACAGTGATTAATCAGCAGAGAAAGACATTCAACACACAGATTCACAACACTCAAACAGCAAACTTACACACCCAATTCAAAAAATTCAAAACGCAAAAGCTCAGATACAGGAAAAGTAAAATCAGGCAAGAAGCGACTTACTCATAATCGCGGATGAGAGATTTGGAAGAACTCGAAGATCGCAAGGGAAATCGCCGAAAAAAGATTAGGGTTTTTGCAGGAGAAGTTGTAAACACAGAAGAGTCTAAAAATCGCAAAGGTGGGAAAAATCGAAAAATTTCTCTAAGTGTGGAATTTATACTGGGGAAGGTTAAAGGGTGGAAGATGAAGACCGTCGGATTAAAGCCAGATTTAACGGTAGAGAACATTAATTTACATAGCACCCAAAGGGGCGCGTTATACGAGGGGGTGCTATCATTAAAAATGCCTCACAAACGCGGCAGACGCGACGCGTGGCAGGAAAGCAGGCGCGGCAGAAAGGACATGTGACAGGCGACCTTATCTCTGGCAATTAATGAGGTAGTATTTGAAAAATAAGTGGAAAATTCATCAGATGGTCGATATTAGACACCATGCTATCCAGAAGGTCGATAGACACGAATTCACTCTTAGATCGAGTCGTTCAGACTCGACCAGAGTGGGGTGGGGGGACTAGATGATATGGGATATTATACCCACAAGGTTAAATCGGCTTATTGACCGGTCGAGGAAGTCAAGGACATCGAGCAGTTAACTAGTCGACTAGCAAAGCTGCCGACCAAACTATCCTTCGACCAGATGAATGATCGAGTAGTTCAGTCGGCCTCGACATGTCGACCACGTTGGAGACTTAACGCTACATTGATCGGCCTAGTGATAGGCGCGTGAGAGAGCCTCTAACTGAATATTAGGAGAATATTTACCCCATGTGCAGGGGGACACGTGTCGAGAAGGCAGTGGTTGATAGCGATAACCACCTCTGACAGCCTACCCCATGTGCAGGAGGACACGCGTCCAAATGGGATTGGTGCAGGCGATAGTGTCGACGGCTACCTCTGACACACGCGTATGGTGTGTACGGACGGGCAGTTAGGGAAGACAGCCCATCAAATCCGGGCAGCCCTAGGTCAGGTATCTAACCCCTTATAAAGAGGGTGAGCCTTTCTTCTTCAACACGATCATTCCATTACTTACTCTTGAGAATTGATTGAATATACACTGACTTAAGCTTCAAAGGCTCTTCACCGGAAAAGCCCTCCGGTGTGAGAGTTCTTTGTGGGTGCACGACGTTCAACCGACGAGAAGGAAGACGATTGTTCAAGTTCTAACCAGTCGGGAAGTTTTGTGTTACCAAGATGTTATGGCAGCTTCAAAAGATTGGAGGGAGTTTTCTGCGTCTTTCCTTTAGTTTTTCTTTATGTTTTGATTTTGTTTTAGTAGCTTTAGTTAGTTTTCATTTTTTTTTTTTGTTTACCTCGCGGCATGTCAACTATGCTAGGCTTTTGCAGTGGTGTAGTTGGTTGTTCTATTGGCCCATTTTTTTTTTTTCATTTTCATCTTGTCCTGTGGATTTTTAGGCCGCTATATACATTGTCCTCCCAATTCTCTTATTCGGTTGTTTGGTCACGTTTGTATTTGAACATTGTTCCCGTTGAGTTTGGTATATCTCTTTCGTTTCGAAAAAAAAAAAGACAACATAATTGCAATTAGAAAATGCGGCATACTTCAAAATTTTGTCTCATTTGAAAGGATTTCCAACACACAAGATTAAAATTAATCTGAAGAATGAAGATTTTACACCAATTTTTTTGTTTTATTCTTTCTCATTACTTTCAAATGTTACTAAATAGTGCAAAAAATAATTAAATAAAATATGTAAATATAAAACATAATTTGAAATAATAATAGAAAAAATGATACATTGCGTACGTTGCACGTGCACTTTACTAGTAATTTAAAATATAAAGAAAATCATGATAATTTAATAAAACATGGGATTGGTATATATTTACTCTTTTTTTTTTTTTTTTTTTCTTTATGAATGTGCATAGAAATCTGATCATGTTAGTAAAACATAAATATACAAGTTACAAGTTGAAGTTTATGGAAGTAAATAATTAACATAATCTTCAAAAGTAACTCAATCAAAACTCAGTGTCAAATGAACACTAAGGAATGATAAATGACGAAAAGAAGTCAACTACTTGGTGAAGCAACTACTTCGGTATCGCTTTTGAACAACTGTACATCCATGTTATGTCTACCCATTTTCAAAAGCTGTAAAACACATATGGTGATGCAACCTGCCTATGCTTAGGATATATGGTTCAAAAATATCTATTTATTATTTGTTGAAGGCAAAATTGCCTTTAATATAATGACCTTTTTCGAAATTGCAATATAATTACGACTCTTTTACTTTTACAAATTATATCACAATTTTCAATTTGTTACAAATTGGTACACCGATTTACATATCCCAGGCAAACTATATCACAATCATCAGTTTGTTGTTCGACCACATCAACTTTTCTATGATTGTTTTCAGACGGTTTGCAACAAACCAAAGATTGTGATATAATTTGTAAAAATGAAAAGATCATGATTAAATTGCAACTTTGATAAAGGTCGTTATATTCGGGGAAAATTTATATACTCAATTTCACACTTTACCCATTTAACTTTTTTCGTAACACTTTGCACATATAACCTTATAATAAAATTGCACTTAACCAATTTTCAGTCGTCCGACCATTTCTAAGGAAAAAGTATAAATTAAAAAAAAAAATAAAAAATAATTGAGTGGGTAAAGTACACAAAAATGTATAGGTGTATGGATAAAGTGTAATTTTTTCAATTAATATTTAGTGAATGAATAACTGAAAAGTCAATTTCGCCCTTATAAATTCCCGATGATTACTGAAAAATGCTTAAGTGCACATTTATGTAAAGTTATATAGGCAAAGTGTCATGAAAAAAAGTTGAGTGAGTAAAGTGTAAAAAATCTCTACAGTCAGTTAACCGGGTTAACTGTAATTTTCTCGAATTATTAATTAATAATTAATATTTCAGCATTTTTATCACACTCAAATATAATCATTACTATTTTTTTGTTATATCTATTTACAACTAGAAAAATTCATTTATGCTAAAAATTATAAAATTTTCCACATTTTCACTTCTTTCTACCTTTTTTTTTTTTATTTTTTCTTGTGACGATGCAATATATTGTTTTCAATTATTTTTTTTTTTTTCTGTATATCTATTGAAATTGCTTTTTGGTACTACGGTTAGACTAAAATTTTATCAGGATGCAGGAGTCTTTCATGGAAATTTCGTAATGACTTATGCAAATTAATTATTAAACTAACATGATAACATATGTACTTAATAGCACATCGTTTATTTATTTATAATACTGCTTTTCTCTGAC
>CACSLK010027831.1:6745381-6767392 GCA_902706635.1 Striga hermonthica | reverse complement strand
GGCAATATTTGAGGAGTATCCCAGCTTCCATATAAATATATGCCCTACCGTACCATAACATTTCTTACACCTGCATTTCAACTTCCCTTTCCTCCCTCCAAAGATAGATTCATAGCGTACTTGCATTCATTAAAATAAAACTTCTCTATTAATACCTTCCTTTGGAGATTAATTCCTTTCTCTGCCTCCGATTCCGATAATATTTTTTAATCAGAAGCTTACAACTTATTCACTCCCTGCAACTTATTCACTCGATCGACTATCTCTCTCTTATTATTCTCTTCCCACAATATGAATAGTGGTCATACCTTTATTTATCTATTGGCAATACTCGTCATTTTTCTTCCCGGGTCGTGTTGCAGGCAAATTAAAAGCCTTGGTGCAAGCCAAGAATCGCATCAAAGTCATGGTGTAAGCCAAGAATCTCAATTATTTTTCTTTGAGCACTTCTTTAAGACGGTTTTCGCACAAGAAGGCCTGGAGAAGATGAAAGAGCGCAAGAAATTGCACGTTGTGGCGCGAAGGGATGTCCCTAATGGCCCTAATCCTCTCCATCATTGATTTGCAGACTAGAGTTGAGTTTCTATTTTTAGGGAAAAGGAAAAAATATGAAATGCAATAAACTTTTTCTCTTCTAATAACTTAATCTCTTCTTCATAATGTGTTCATAGTGTATTCAATTGGGATGTGACAATCAGTCTTAGTGTTGAATTATGTAGTGTCATGCTAGGAAAAATTGTTTTGTATTAATATTTTTACTTTTTACTGTGTATGTGCATGTTGAGTATATATGCATATGTTTAATTTGTGTTTGAGATATTTTGACTTGAGTGATGAAATAGTTAGGTATATACTATAGTAGTCTTCACTTATTATTGACTATTTATTCTTACTTTAGGTTATAAAATTACAAATTTATCATTAAATTAAATTTATTTTGGATTCCATATTTTCAACTGGGCAAATGTTTTTGATCGGGTTTGGCCTTTGGTCATCGAATTATTGAGTAAACTATCATATAACATGATCAAATAGGGAACCATATAAAATGTAAAAATAAATAAACCACGATATTAAATTAATCTACTTAAATTTTTTATGGGAATTAATTTTGTCGGTTAAAGTATTAATATTATTCTTCATAAGTCATAAAGGTATATAGTTAATAAGCACGTGTGTATTAGAGAACTCGACGAGGGTAAGACACCCCCAATAAAATTATGTTCTAGCCATTCTCCCAATGCAAGAATAGAGCAAAAAACGTTAGATGCGCCATATGATGAGCCACGAAATTAACTTCCTTATGCACGTGTTGAATCCTAATACTCCAGTATCGTTGTACCATGCTACGTATAGCCTTGATAAGCGATTCATGAGCCCCATAGTAACTCCTTGTTAGACCTCTGACCTTCTTCAAACCAAGAAAAAAAAAAAACATGGGTGTATTAAATTATAGAATAAAAATTATTTTAAGAATACAATAAAATTACTATTTCAATTGATTTATGCGGGTTGGATCACCTGCAAAACAAATAACATAATTACTTTCTTTAGGCTATTTTTTTTTTTTTTTTTTCAAACAATAGAGAAATTCAAAATAAATCAAATTAAACATTTGAATACAGTCGGACTACGTCCAAATAAAGCTGACAATGGGAGAACCACGTGCTAGTGGCCTACCGAAAATAAGAAACCAATCAAACTAAAGGGATACAAAGAAACAAAACATAAGCTGAACTTTTTCACCCCTAATTAAGGACATATTGAAAAAAAGACAACAAGAAAAAAGACAATTGATCCAAGAACCAAGCACCAATTCCTATCAACTTCCACACCAACAGGACATATTAGCCTACACAAATTAAGAACTCCCTTCAATCTTGAGTGGCAGCCTTGAGAATTTGAGGAGCAAGACGCCAAACACCTTCGAACTACAACTGATTTTGGGATTTCTAAAGCCATCACATGATATAAATTGACAATTGTATTCTAACCTAAAAGATTAGAGCAAGACGCCAAACACCTTTGAACTAAAACTGATTTTGGGATTTCTAAAGCCATCACATGATGTAAGTGGACAATTGGATTCTAACCTACAAAATCTTTCCTTTCACAATCTGAAAAATCTTTCAACACCAACACTTAAAAGACTCATACCCTTTTTATGCTTCCCAGCACACAAGTGTCATTTTCCAAATCTACATTGCTTTAGAAGAGTGAAAAGAAACATGCTCAATGGACTCTGATCGGCCTCACTACATCTCTTATGTAAGAATGTGGTAAAAATATTTGACATAGTTCACAAAGATATATACAAATATATATAGATACATAAATGGGCCTTAAACTTAGGTTGGGCCTAAATCTAATCTTACAATACATACAACAATTATAACTAACACCCCCCCAAACTCAAGGTGGCATGGTGTAGATCAACTTGAGTTTGTTAAGAAGTAAACAAAAGCGACCGGAAATGGGAGACATTGTGAATACAACCCTTGTTTGATCTGTAGACGAGACTGAAACAAGTTGCACAGTCCCATGGATAACATGTTGTCTAATGAAGTGACAGTCAATCTCATTATGCTTGGTGCGCTCGTAAAAGACATCGTTATGAGACATCTTGATAGCACTCTAACTATCACAATGTAAAACAGTAGACGACGACCCAAATACACCAAGATCAACAAGTAGTCGACGCAACCATAATAACTCTGTGGTGGAATCATCAAGAGAACGATACTCAGACTCAACACTCGATCTGGAAACCAATATTTGCTTCTTGTTGCGCCAAGAGATGAGTGAATCACCAAGGAAGAAGCAGTACCAAGTAATAGAACGACGATAAGTGAATAGCAATTGGGGCACAAATGAAAAATCTAGAGACGCAAATTGGCCAATTGGCCAAGGTCGTAGAGAGCCTGCACAAAAGGGGTCAATTTTCTAGTAATATCGAGTTGAATCTTGAGGAGCAATGTCAAGCTATCTGCCTACAGAGTGGAATGGAGTATGAAGGCCCAAAGATGTCGGAAGAGAAGAAGATCGTGCCAATGGGGAAAGAGAGCTTAAAGCTAAGCGAAAAGAAAGAGCAAGTTCATGAGGAATTAGAGAAAAAAACCAAGTGTCATAACGAATAAGGGGGCTGAGAAGCTTAAATCTAACTCTGATTCTTATAAACCCTCTGTTATTTTATCTTTTCCCTAACTATTTCAAAATAAGAAATTGGATGCTCAATTTGGTAAATATTTTGATATATTCAAGAAAATTCATATAAATATTCTTTTTGCAGATTCCTTGGAATAAATGCCAAATTATGTAATATTCTTGAAGGATGTGATGTCCAAGAAGAGGCGATTGAGGAGCATGAGATAGTGAACTTGGCCGAAAAGTGTAGTGCGATTCCCCAACGCAAAGTACCTTAGAACCTTAAAGACCCCAGAAGCTTTACTGTGCCTTGCACAATAGGAAACATTTTCCTTAGTAAAGCTTTATGTGATCTGTTAGTGTTACATACTGAAAGCTTAGCTTTGAATGACATTACACTTATACCTTTTATTAATGAAAAACATATTAGATTAAACAAGTTCTATGTTATGTTGTTTTGCACATAGTTAGAATGTGTTGTCATCGGGCGAACCGAATATCATTGAGTCAGTTACTTGAGAAACAAGAATTGTGGTTCACAACAAGATGGAAATGAACAACCCATTCGAACGGTCGTAGTGTCAACGGTACAGTTTGTCTTGACTGATTAGTTGCACTAGTACATTTATGTATTGAACATGATCTTAGAGAGGAGAAGTTCGTTTTATACTGATCATCGTAAACGAACTAGGCCTCGGTTAATTACTGCATTCTCTTAACCTGTAAGATATTAAACAGAAATATATATGCAGTATATAGTATTTTGATTCACATGGGTGAGGTTCAGTTCGTTGTATTAATATTCGTGCTGTCTTGGGTAATATTTTTTTATATATGATGTGTTGTTAGGATATTTATGTAAACTTCATCAAGGATCTTGAATAAATAATTTGGTGTACACGAAATACTTACTTGATGCGAAAGACAACATAATTTGTGATGTTTATCTTGATGATCACACAATGTTGGATCGATTGTTAGATCTAAATCAGTTTCTCCCTCCTGACCATTTCCTTAACGTAGCAGAAATGTGGTGGGATAAAACTGCGTACCCTAATAGGAGGAGAGAGGACCAATTTATATAGGGGTGTCTTTAAATCTGGTACGTCCATAAAATATCCAAATTAATGGCTTGAATTTGTTTGACTATTAAATAAAGGTCTAGCCCAATAGGATAATTAATTGTGAGCCCAATGCTTTCAGGCCACATATTCTTACATTCTCCCACTTGGTCCGAAAGCCCATAATTTAATAGTATAACATTAGGTGCACATAAACAAATCTCATTATGCCATACATCATAATGGACTATGACATGATAAACCATATAGTGAGAGTTATGGCGGTTGTACACTCTCGATTTGCGTACTTTCTTCCATATACTGCTACACTAATAGCTCAACACATCAAGTTCCATATTTATGTATAAATATCAAAATGTTCACTTAATTGTCATGAAGACATTCATTTTTTGTTCTAAACATAATGTATACAAAATCATAATGAACAAAAAATTTCATAATAGTCAGAAACATAACATCAATGAGCTCAAGAGTGTGCCATAACATCATCATAATCAATCATCAATACAACCAAGACCCCTTCTATGTACATGTTCTTTAACTGTCTTTGGTTGTAGACCTTTAGTTAACGGATCGGCAGTCATAAGGTCCGTTCTTATATGTTCAATGCATACTCTTTGTTTCTGAACTTCCTTCTTAACGGCAAAATAATTTAATTCCATGTGTTTTTCACCCTTGGAATATTTGTCATTTTTGGAGAATAAAACTGCTGCGGAATTATCACAATGCATTTTCAGCGGCTTGGTAATGGTGTCGACAACCCCAGGTCTCGAAATAATGTTCCGCAGTCATAATGCGTGAATTGTAGCCTCCTAACAAGCTACAAATTCAGCCTCCATAGTAGATGCAGCTATGACAGACTGTTTGGCACTTTTCCCTGAAATTACTCCTTCGGCGAGGAGAAAAACATAGCCAAACGTTGACTTGCGACTATCAAGGCACCCAGCAAAATCTGAATCTGAATATCCAATCACCTCAAGGAGATTAGATTTCTTAATTGTTGAGCATATGATCCTTCGTCCCTTGATGGTATCTCATTACATTCTTTGCAGCTTTCTAGTGATCTAATCCAGGATTACTTTGATATCGGCCAAGCATTCCAACAGCAAAGATAATATCAGGCCTCGTGCAAGTTTGCAAGTACATCAGACTGCCCACAACAGAAGCATATGGAATTGATTTCATACTCTTTCGTTCCACATCATTCTTAGGACATTGCATAAGACTAAACTTATCCCCTTTCTGTAATGGGACAACACTTGGTGAACAATTGTTCATACTAAATCTCTCAATAATTTTCTCGATATAAGCTTTCTGAGACAACCCCAACAATCCTTGTGATCTTTTCCGGAATATTGAAATTTCAATCAGATAGGATGCCTCTCCCATATCTTTCATTTCAAAATTCTTTGAGAGAAAATCTTTAGTCTCATGCAAAATTCCCAAATCATTAGCAGCAAGTAGAATATCATCAACATATAGAACCAAAAATATAAACATACTCCCACTGATCTTCTGGTAAATACACCTATCAACTGTGTTTTCTTGAAAACCAAAAGACGTGATGGTATCATTAAACTTAATAGACCAGTCTGGAAGCTTGTTTAAGTCCATATATTGACTTCTTAAGTTTACACACCATGTGACTCTTCCCTTCTATGGAAAAACCTTCGGGTTGATCCATATAAACTTCCTCATCTATGTCCTTATTAAAAAAAGGCCGTTTTCACATCCATTTAATGTAACTCTAAATCATACTGAGCTACTAAAGCCATAATGATCCTCAAAGATCTTTCTAAGAAACAAATGAAAATGTCTCCTTATAATCAATGTCATCTTTCTGAGTATAACCCTTGGTAACAAGTCTAGCTTTATGTTGTTCGATAATGCCACTCGAGTCGTGTTTGGTCTTAAAAATCCACTTATGCCCAACTCGTTTTGAACTTTCTGGCAACTCTACTAGATCCCAAACATTGTTTTTAGCCATAAAGTTTAACTCTTCTTTCATAGCATCAATCCATTTATGAGACTCGTCACTGTTAATGGCTTGTGAAAACGAAAGAGGATCTTCATCAATGCTAGTATCATAATCCAACTCTTGCAAATAAACCACATAGTCATCCGAAATAGCAGGGTTTCTCACCCTTGTAGGTTTGCTTAATGTTATTCCACGTGGTTCATTTATATTAGTTGGTGGCAAGTTAGTCTCTTCATGGGGTGCTACTTCATCCAAATTTTTTCCACCATTATTTTGTGGTTGTGGAACAATATTTGGTACAACTGTGGATATTGGAACATTAATAATGGAACATCAACTCTTATTTCATTAATTTCCTCAGTTTCTTTAGCACTCCCACTAACTTCACCATTTTCAATAAATCTTGCATTGCCCGTTTCAACGATTCTAGAACTATGATTAGGACAGTAAAACATATACCTTTTGGACTTCCCTGGGTAACCAATAAAGTAACCACTCACAGTTCGAGAATTCAATTTCTTTTCATGTGGGTTGTATACTCATGATTCTGCCGGACAACCCCAAACATGCAGGTGCTCAAACTAGGTTTCCTTCCAGTCCATAACTCAAAAGGAGTTTTAAGAACTGCCTTATTAGGAATCCTATTTAGCAGATACATGGCAGTCTTAAGTGCATACATCCACAATGATTTGGGTGATGATGTATTACTTATCATACTCCTAACCATATCAATTAATGTTCTATTTCGCCTTTCCGCTACACCGGTTTGTTGAGGTGTCTCTGGCATAGTATACTGTGCACATATGCCATGTTTTTCGAAAAACATAGCAAATGGACCGAGATTTTGTCCCGATTTATCATACCTTCCATAGTATTCACCACCTCTATCAGACATTACTATTTTCACCATTCTGTCTAACTGCCTTTCAACTTCATTAATGAAAACCTCAAGTGCATTTGCAGCTTGATATTTTTGCTTGAGCGGATAGACATAACTATAACATGAAAAATCGTCTATAAAGGTAATAAAATACTTTTTTTCATTAAAAGATGGAGCATCAAAAGGTCTACATATATCAGTGTGTATAATTTCAAGAAGCTGACTATTTCTTGTGGCTCCTTTCTTGTTATGTTTGGTTTGCTTTCCCTTAATGGAATACACACACAACCCAAGATCAGTAAAAATCTAAATCCAAAAGAATCTTATCTTTCACCAACCTTTGTATTCTTTCTTTGGATACATGACCAAAACGTTTATGCCACAAGAAAGCCGAGTTCTCATTTGCTACACCACGTTTAATTCCAATGTTTTGATGGACACACATTAAAGATGCAGAAAAGTCAACATTAAGTTTCAGTTTATATGAACCATCCATAAGAATTCCAGAACCAATAACAGAATCATGTTTATCAAACAAACTGAAACATCCATGTCCAAACTTAAAGGAAAATCCAAGAATATGAAGTCTAGAAATAGACATTAAGTTTATAGAAAATAAAGGTACATAGAGAGTTTGTAAAAGATCCAGGTGGTGCCCAGAATCTAAAATAATACGATAAGTCCCTATGCCTTCAATTGGGGCCTTCATATGGTTCCCCATGATCAAGAAGTTCTCATTTGGGTTTATGCTCTGGATTGTAAGAAATCCCTTCATCACATTAGAAACATGAGTTGTAGCACCAGAATCCAACCACCAAGTATTTGAAGGAACTTCAGACAAGTTTCATTTGAAGCATACAAAGATATTATAAGTACCTTTCTTTTCAAACCAAGACTTGAGTTTCAGGCAATCTTTCTGTATGTGACCTTCTTTCTTATAGAAATAACGTTTATTTGCCTGATTTTCCTTCTTTTCATCATTAGTGACTTGTGAAACTTTAGCAGGTCCTTTCTTCTTAAACTTGTTGGATTTCGGTTTGAGAACATCATTAGCTCCACGACCCACAAGGTTGACCGTATGAACTCCTTGTGCCTTAAGCCTCGTCTCCTCTTGAACAAGCTTACTAGCCAATTCATTAACATCCCACTTATCTTTAAACTGTTATAGTTAATTTGAAAAGGCCCATATTAAGGAGGCAACGAGTTAAACATAAATTGCACCAGAAATGAGTCATTCACAGGCATGCCCAGGAACTTAAGCCTTGCTACAAGATTAGTCATGTCAAGAACATGTTGCTGCATACTACGCGACCCATCATACTTTTTGGTCGTGAGTTCAGCCATAAGTGTTCCTGCCAATGACTTATCCACGGAACAAAAACGCTCTTGCAGCAAAAGATATGCTTTCGCATCCACATTATCGGGAAGAGTTGACTTAATGTTGTTGGCAATCGTCATTCGCATAAAGCTAAAACATAATCTGTTAGACCTGTCCCAAGCCTTACGGTTTGATTTCTAAGCCTCACTACTTTGATCATTAATGTCAGCATGCTTTTCTCCAAGTAGAGCCAAGTCAATATCCAAAACACCTAAATGGAAATTGACTTGCTCACGCCATTCAGAGAAATTCAAACCATTGAACACAGTGACAGAAGAAGCTTGCGAATGAAGAAAGATAGCTACACAATCATAAAAGCTCACTTAATTAATAGATTTAGAAAATCATTCATAACATATATTTCAGGTCTCCTTTGGGTAAACACAACAATATATATCATTATCATTAGTCGAATGTCATTCACACTTAATGAGAAATTAAATAAACTTCGTCTAACATACATAGTATCTTTGGATATCTATATATGCTCAACAAAGGACATTATATTTCTCCTTAATGTTTATTAGTTATAGAATATTGATTCACCTTTGGGTAAATCCATAATTTCTAACAACCAATAAACTTATTATCTTAAATAATGACATTCTCAAGAGAACATAAGTTATATTACCAAACATTAGAAAATTAATTCGGCCGCTTTGGTGACTAACGAATTAATTTTAGCTTAATGTCATATTATTACAAATAATTGTAGCAATAATATTATATGTCCGGATATTAAAATTAATTATGCCACTTTGTTGACTAACAAATTAATTTTATCTTACTGTCATATAAAAAAACTTCATAACGATAAATTATAGGACCGAACACAAAAAATTAATTAGGCCACTTTGGTGATTAACAAATTAATTTTACTTAATGTCATATAATACAATAAACATCATAATAATCACTTTCGTGTTATACACAGTCATAAGACCAACAGGCCAGCAGATTAATCAAACAATTAATTCCCAAGATGATATTTGATATCAACAAAACATGCAATATCCTCAATTCGCCCACTTAAATAAATAATTCAAAGAGAATTAACCATTAGCCCGTAAATAAGTCGAGAAATTTCTCAGCTAATTGGTACGGTGAACTCAAACAGAAACAAACAAAAAAAAAACATGGTCATTATGAAATTGAATAAGCCGACGTACAAGAATAATCGCAACCCATCAAATATATGCGATTAATTTATCCACTTCATCATCAATTACAAACAAATTATTTATTCACAACATATGCTCTGATACCACATGTAAACTTCATCAAGAATCTTGAATAAATAATTTGGTTTACACGAAATACTTACTTGATGCGGAAGACGACATAATCTGTGATGTTTATCTTGATGATCAAACGAGGTTAGATCGATTGTTAGATCTAAATCAGTTTCTTCCTCCTGACAAATTCATTAACTTAGCAGAAAAGTGATGGGATATAATTGCGTACCCTAAAAGGAGGAGAGAGGACCAATTTATGTAGGGGTGTCTTCATATCTGGTACGTCCATCAAATATCCAGATTAATGGCTTAGATTTGTTGGACTATTAAATAAAGGCCTAGCCCAATAGGATAATTAATTGTGAGCCTAATGCTTCGGGCCACATATTCTTACAATTTACGGTCACCATGTGCGTTTAGTTTGATGATGTCTCCGAAGTAAGTTCATGAAGGATTATTATGCTAAACACTGCAGGTGCATTAAATTCTAGCTTAGTAATAATTTGATGAACGAGAGCTAGCTTCTGTGAAATAATAATATATTTAGTAATTCTTGATTAACAGTAATCGAATTAATAGTGGACATTATATCTGAAACATAGGGAGTAATTCGGGTAATTATTATTGGAGTCTCAGTTGTAATTTGGGCTAGGAAAAGGGTGTGCAATAATATTATGTTAGTGACCCATAATATTATTTAATTAATTGAGGAGTGGGCTAAACCCACAGTCAGACCAATTAATTAAGAAGCTCTATTCCTAATCTCCTAAGGGTCCCTAGTGTAGCTCTATATATACACCATTAAGCTAATGGAAAAGAAAAGTAGAGATCAGAATTCTCCTATGCGTGTAACATACAACACGGGCGTCTCTCTCTCTCTCTATCTCTCTCTCTCTCCGTGTTTTCTGTTCGAGCTTTATTTTCTTCTTGTTACTCCACCGATACAAGTTGAAGAGGTGTAAGAGTAGTACAGTAGAAAATCTCGAGGTAGCTGAGACATCATGACCAACTCGCTCGCGAGTCACGATAAGAAGCCGCGACCCGTCGACCCGACGATCGCGGACCGCCGCAGACCCGAGACCTGACTGACCGCCGATCGCGATCCGACAACCCCGCGACCCAATGCCCACGACTCCCCGCCACACGACCAGCCCGACGCCATGCGACTGACCGATCCCTGCCACCCGTTTGTGTTCTCGACGTGTTCATGTGCCAATCCCAGTCATCCCGAATTTGTCAGATTCAGAAAAACAACTCGTATGTGGTTTCGGAAGTAACGACTAGATACTCGGTAACGATTTTCTTTCACGTAGTCGGTCTCTAATCGAGACTCAAAACTCTGCCTGACATCAAAGCGGAACTTCTATCTCGCCCTCTCAAGAAAATCTCGCATGAGGCGAGGGTAACTAATCAACAAGTCTCTCATAGTCGAGAGTTGTGAGTGGAATTTCGTCGAAAAATCCCGGGGCCACTTAGGGGGGTTTCGATGGTTCGGGTTTCTTGCACAGTCACCCGAGAGGTGGCACACTCGCTGGAGCTGCATGTGCAGGGCACTAGGACGCGTGTGTGTACGCCCTCGAAGTTCAGCTGCAAGGTCCAGATTTGGCCACAAACGCTGGCCTGGGGAGTTCCTGTGTTCGGTGATGGCGGCTGCAGCTCTCGCGCGAGTCAATGGTCAGCCCTGCAGCTGGCCTCACGTCTCTCAGGACAAGCGTGCGTGCCAGACACCACTTCACGTGGCTGCACCCAGGCAAGGTCAGCGTTCAGTTTCAAGCACAAGTGACTCCGCAAAAACTCCAACACAAATCATATATGCCATATAAGCATGCATTTGAAATGTAAACCCTATTTCCGAACATACAACACAAGTTTCTCAACACTTAACCCGAGTAGCGGTTTTAAAATCAACATAACTATCAACACATAATTCATGTGAACATGATTCAAGTTGCGTTTTAACCCTAAGACATGCCTCTACAATTCTTATGAAGACATCAAAAACAAATAAGGTCACTTACCAGGAGATAATTTAGCAAACATTCATAACATAGTAGCAGTAAAAAATTGAGAACATGCAACTAAACGGCCTTCAGTAATTACAAGATAACTTGAGCTACAGACATGCTTTTAATGAGATTAATAATCCACATGACAGATAACTGAAATATCTACAATTTTGATGAAGATCACATTGGCAAATAATAACATTTAGCAGGACATAAATTGACTAACATTATGAACCTAGTTGTAGTCCGAGAAACCTAACATGCTTGTGCACAGTTACAGTAAAACATACATAATTCATACTACACATATCATACTGACATGATTCTTGAAGACTTAGAAAGCTAATTGACAGCCCTACAACTTTAATTTAGAACATAGAAGCAGATAAGGTCATTAAGATGGAGCAAAAGCAAATAACATTTCGGAATCAATTTTTGCCAACAATACAAACTCATCTCATGCGTATCCTAAATCAATGTAAGATAACTCGAGCCATAGTCATCATATCATTATGAATTTTATCTTATCAGAAAGCTAAGAAACAGATTTGAGCACATCAAGACACAATAAATAGGTCATACATTCAATATAACATGATGTCGGGTTTCATAGAAAACTTCTTGTACGATATTTTTGTAAAAATCATAACTCACTCGTTTCAAATCGGATTTACGAAATTACAAAGCCCACAGAAAGCTTACAGGATGTTCTATAATTCATATGAAGAACTCAAATTCAAACAGCGGTTTCTGAGGGCCAAAACAGAGGCACAACTGAGCTAGCAAAAACACGATATTTCGTGAAATCTCAATGAACCTATATCAATGATTTCCCCATTCTATAAGTCACTCCAAAACATCACAAGAACATCATATATCACATATTACACGACATAACGAGAGGTGGATTATACCATTAGCATGCTTGACTACCCATTTCAACATGAATCTCCAGTTTTTCAACCAAATCACATAAGCATGCTTTCCATAACATTAATTTTAACATATCGAGTCATATAGTGCAACAGTATCATGTGTAACCACACATTTATACCCTTTTACAACTGCATGCCTTGCAACCAAGGCACAGGATATTCATGCGATGTCAGATCAGTCCACTCGTCCCATGAACGATGTCGTTGTCTTTCATCCATGCATCAGTCTGCAGGACTTTCGCTCGATTTAACGTACGAGAATTATAAACCATCGTCCCTCCTGAGGCCTAGCCACTCTCGAGAGTCGCGCCAGTGATACACATTAGATTCTCCTAAACTATGGGGGTCGATCAACAACCTGAACGCGACACCTAAATGCCACTTCTGGTCCCCGTCGACTCGGGTTCTAATTCTTCGAGTAATTGCATACACTCGAGATTCACTCGGTACCTAACCTTTCTCTTCCGAGATGAGTCACGAATGGTCCTACCCTGAGGACACTGAACGAATTCTTGTAGCGAGCAAACTGCTACAGGCACTCAGTTTTTATTAACCTCACGTCGAAACTCACGACAAAGAGCTCCTAAAGTTGAAAGTCTAACTCTATATCACTAGAGTTCAAACTTAACCAAAGGTGGATAGATTTCCTAAGCCACATAAAATAAGTCACAACACAAGTAGTTTCATAGCTACTTATGCTAAACTTAAACACAATTTACATTATAAGCATTTATATTGATATTTATAAAACATACCTTTAAGCAGTGAGGTATGACGAAGACTAGTGGTCAAACACAAGGTCAAAATCACATAATCACAAGTAATCCACACATAGAGCAGTCTACAGAAAAGCAGACTTGCGTTGATACCAAACTGTAATGCCCCACTTTGATTTTAAAAAAATTTTGGACTTTCCAAAATCAGTAAAACATTGTTCGAACTCATTATCTAAAACTTGGGCATTATTAAAAACATTTACATAGTCCAAGACCTATTCATTGCCCAGTTTTCACAAGGTTTTCATTAACCCGATTCACAACGAAGCACATGGTATTCAACTTACACATAACAGCATGAATAATAAAAAAAACGACATGATATTCAATTTAACAAGTACTCATAAATATCCAAAACATCATAGATTCACCAAAATATCCCAAATACCACAATTCGAAACACAAGTTTGAAAACAGTTCAACATGTCTCAATAATCTCAATCATGAGTTCATAGAAAGCGGAGGCAGATGCAATAACTAAATGACCACCCACTCGCCTTTGCCTCGTCATCTGTCCCCTGCTTAACATGCATCCGTAGCAAGTGGGAGTGAGCACAAATAAAATCGTAGTGCTCACTACTATGCACATATACAATAATATAATGTTAAGACATAAATCAATCAACATCATGTCTCATCTTCTATCAATAACACACCAATAATCTCACTCATGTGCACATCTTTCATTAGCCGCGGAAAGGGGTTGCATAAAACCTAACGGCGGGAGTGCGTGCCATGCAACGGACACGGCCTTTCATTAGGACTTAAGGAGACTTGCCTCGCAAGGGCAACCGTACCGTAACTCGAGAGGGACAACCGTACCGACAGCCGTAACAACTTACATCGATACGCTACATGGTTTACATGCATACATCGATCATACCGACTCAACAAACATAATACATATGGCATAGCATTTTAGAATAACAAACCCACTTTGATTACGAAGTAGTAGATAGCACACAAAAGCCGGTAGGATAAGAGAACGACTCGTTAAACCTCTAAATTCATCAAGAATAGTCCTATCAACAACTTTCCCAACGCTTAGAACCACATACCACAACATTTACTTAGCCGAAACTGTATCGACTAAGTGATTCGTGGAAATTCTTAATGGAGTTTGGAACCTCGGCTTAACCAACTAGACTCGATAGAACATCACTTAGAACTCATATAGTATGAAAAAACACAATGATGAGTAAATAGGAAGTTTACCAAGTCAGAAAAATATTCAAAACAAGACTCAGATGGGTGTTGCCGGGAAAACCGACTTGAATTTATAACTACCGGATATTTTCAAAAAGTATTCAGCCATTTTCAACGAAACTTTACCACATTAAAGTTCACCAAGAAATACACATATACACCAGATGCCAGCCCTAAAACCTCATTTTAACCCAATCAAATAATTTTTGAAAAATACAGCCGTAGAGTAAAAATTCTAGTTCCCTAGTCAAACCTTCAAATTTGTACATGAAATTTTAACACAACCAACATGATAACAGAATAATATTGTCCACAAAATTTTACATCAAAATTCATCAAACTCGATTTTATAATGAATTTACAAGTTTCAGTCCAGAAATCAAATTCAACATTTCACATAGCTACAGGAGGAGATTTAATCAGAAAATTTAACACGACATGCTTCATTATTAGAGAGTGTCACATACAATATTTCAGACATTTTGGCCAAGTATTTAATTTATCATTATTTTTACAAAATTCAACAGTACAATCATTTTTTAAAGTTCATAACTCAATTAATTGGCATCAAAACGACCTGAGGCTTTTTCTAACATATGAAGGACACATTAAAGCACTCAAAAATCTTGAGTTTCTACGAAAAGTACCCACGTCCTTCAGTTTCAACATTAACCCGAAGAGACGAACGCGAAACAACAATCCAACATAAACACTGATATGGGATATTATATACTGGACCGGTTTGCAGGGCTAATCAAAGAAGATCGACCAGTTTGTTGGACTACCTAAGTAAGAATGGATCGAATGGCATGGTTGAGTAGGACCAGACACCGGCCACTAGAACATCGAGCTGATAGCGACGACTAAGAAGATCAGAAGTGGTCGACAGATACAAGTCATCTGAGGATATGGTCGAGGAAGGACGATCGATGAGGAATAGACGTACAGAACTGGTAGAACATCGGAGAACACAAGGGAATCTCCAGCACGTAAGGAAGAGGACACGCGGCGGACTATGAGTGGTCAACAGCCGTAACCAACTCTGACATTCTCTGACAAAGGCGACGCGTTTTCTGACACCGAGGATAGTGGAGGCGCGCGGCTGTACGGACGAGCAGAAGACAATTAGTCGAACTCGTCTTGCTCGCGCGTGCAGCTCAGGTAACTCGCCCTTATAAATAAGGGCGAGAATCCTCATTTTCAGTACGATCTCATACACTCTTATAGTTTTTCATACACTCATATTATCTCTCAAGATTTGACTTGAGCGTTGGAGGCTCTTCACCGGAAAACACCTCCGGTGTGGGAGTTTCGTGCAGGTTCCGCATTCAACCGGCGAGGAGAGCAAGCTTAGGGCGATTTCCAGCTGGTCAGGGTGCGAGACTTGTATTATTGGCGCCGTTTGTGGGACTCTTTTTTGAAAAGTTGTGTTCTGAGCTCAGCTATGGCGGACGGAGTTCCTCGAGTGAATTTGCAGTCTTCATTTGATGAGGCGTGGACGACGACAAGACCGATGGGAGCAGGACCTCCACCAGGATTCTCCGGACCCTCGCAAATACCGGTGACCCCGACGCCGATGCCCCAGGGTACAACGATCTTGGGTGGAGGAGCAGGCACGAGCAGAGAGCACGAAACTCGTGAGGTGGTATCAGCGGCAGTCCTCACTCCGTTGCAAGCGGGTCCAGTCGTGACGCAGCAGGTAGAGCCAACAACACAGACCATAATGCCGCCAACAGGAGGAGCACCCCAACCCCCTGCTCAGCAAGTAGTGGCCATGACGAGAGAAGAAGTGCAGAGGATGGTGGCCGATGCGGCAGCACAGGCTGTGCAACAAGCCACTCACCAGACATCCCAGGCTGCTACCGCGCCGACAACGGTGCAGGGGACACAAGAGGAGGATGTGTCGAGTTACGGCGGAGGAGGAGAGTACAGAGATAGAGCGATGGAGAGGATGGCCGAATAGCTTAGGCAGTTGCAGGAGAAGGTGGAAGGAAGGCCGGAAAGACATGCTCGAGGACACTCATTCTCGAGGGAAATCTTAGCTGCGTCGTTACCTGCGAGTTTCCGGGAGATAAACCTGATTTTCGATGGATCGAGCGACCCGTCGAGGCACGTGAGAGCATTCGAAAACATGTCCGTCTTACACGGGTACTCAGATCCGATCAGCTGCAGGGCCTTCCTGTCGACCTTACGGGGAGGCGCGCTTGACTGGTTCCATCAATTAGCTCGAGGTTCGATCAGGGACTTTGAGGATTTCGCAGGACAACTTACTAATCAATACTCAAGTGCGGTCGCCCAGGAGAAGACATACCTTACACTGATGGCAATGAGACAAGGCGAGAAAGAATCCTTACAAAAATATGTTGCTCGATATAATCAGGTGTGTCTGGAGGTGCCCACGGCGGGTGACGAGGTGAAAGCAGGAGGATTGATTAGGAGTCTACGGCCAGGACCATGTCGAACGTCGCTGGCAAAGACGCCTGCTCGAACTTATGATGAGGTTCTCAAAAGATGCAAGAAGTACATTAACTTGGAAGAAACGGAAGCAGAGTTTGCCAAGCTCGAGGACGTTGTGAAACCTGAGCAGAAGAAGGGAAAGACGAGCTCGCCCAGGAGGGGATCACCTAGGAAAAATTCCCCAAGAGGAGGATCTTTTAAGAGGCTGTCGCCCAGGAGTAATGGGCGAAATTCATTCCGTGAGAAGCGAGAAGATCGCTGGCAAGGGCGACCTCGACTACCAAACGGCCAAAGATATAATAATTTTACTCCTATCAACGCCCAGATGGGCGAAGTCTTGGCGGCCATAGAGGAGAAGTTGGAAAGCAAGGAAGTCACATGGCCAGCGACCAGGTTTGAGGGACCGACCAAACCTAGGTCGAATAAATACTGCAGATTTCATAGGGATTATGGACATAATACAGAAGATTGTAGGCACTTGAAAGACGAGATCGAGCGTCTCATACGGGCAGGGCACTTAAAAAAATTTGTCATTCGCGATCGACCACGGGGTAAAGAAAGGAGAAGGTGCAGGGAAGATTCTATGGCGAGGAGTGATAGGGACGACGATGGAGAAGACGATGCTAGGAAAGAAAGAAGGAGACGACAAAACGATGGTCGAGAGGAGCTGAGGGAGGAGGTACCTGTGAAGAGGGGCACGATTTACATGATCTCAGGAGGACCAACGGATGGGGATTCAAATAATGCACGAAAGGGGCATGTGCGGGCGGTGAAGCGTAAAAGAGAGGAGGTCGGGATAACTGGTCGAATGCCTGTGATTAGCTTTCGAGCAGAAGATGCGGAGGGAATCTTGTTACCCCACAATGACGCACTGGTCATCACAGCCGAAGTGGCAGGTTTCGATGTGAAAAGAGTGTTCATCGACACGGGGAGCTCAGTCGACGTGATGTTCTACGATTGTTTTGCGCAGATCAACAAACACCTGAATCTGGAATTGAAACCGGTGGCGACAGCTTTATACGGGTTTAACGGTGGAGAGGTAATGCCAATGGGCGAAGTGAGCCTGACCGTAGCATTGGGGTCGGGCGACTCGAGGAAAGTAAGAATGATCCGGTTTGTGGTGGTCGGAGCAGAATTGTCTTACAATATCATTTTAGGGCGGACAGGTTTAAATGCGTTCCAAGCGGTCGTGTCCACCTACCACATGACGATCAAATATCCTGTGGGGGAAATGTAGGCGAGATTGCGGGGGACCAGCTCACGTCGAGGAGTTGCTATCAAACCACAGTCAGTAACAACAAACAGATTGCAAAAAGGCAGTTGAAAGGCAAGGAAGTGAGGCCTGATCGACTAGGAGGGTCACGAGCGAAAGAGGAGAGAGGAGGACAAGACAAGAGAAAGGAGAAGATACACATACAGCCCAGAGAAGAGATTGAGGAAATTCAAATGGTGCAGGGATGCGATGACCGAAAATTCAGGATTGGAAAAGATTTGGAAGAGCCAATCAGGTCGAAGCTGATCAATTTAATAAGAGAATTTACGGACATTTTCGCGTATACAATGGATGAACTAACGGGGATCGAGGCCAAGGTGATCGAATACAGACTTAATATTGATCTCAGTGTGAGGCCGGTAAAGCAAAAGAGGAGACATCATGGTGCAGAAATGGACAAAATCATCGAGCAGGAGGTCGACAAGCTGATGAACGCTGGGCACATTAAGAAGATTCAGTTCCCTGAGTGGTTATCTAACACGGTAATGGTGTCCAAACCGGGAGAAAAGTGGAGGATGTGAATCGATTTCCGTGATCTAAACAAGGCTTGCCCGAAAGATCTATACCCGCTGCCAAGGATCGACTAGCTGGTGGACTCCACGGCGGGGTGCGAGTTGCTTAGCTTGATGGACGCCTCGCAGGGGTATCATCAGATCCCCTTGGCGAAAGAAGACTGGAAGAGAGTGAGCTTCATAACAAGCAAAGGCACCAATTGTTATGTAGTCATGCCGTTTGGATTAAAGAATGCCGGTGCCACTTACCAGCGGTTGGTCGACCAAATTTTCAAAGACCAGTTAGGGAGGAATATGGAGGTGTACGTCGATGACATGCTGGTAAAGAGTAAGGTGGAGGTGGACCACGTGGGCGACCTGAGGGAGACTTTCCAAACACTGAGGAGGTTCGGCATGAAGCTCAACCCGGCTAAGTGCTCGTTTGGTGTAAAGGCAGGGAAGTTCTTGGGATACATGGTGACAAAGTGGGGCATAGAGGTGAATCCCGAGAAAGTAAGAGCTGTGATCGAAATGAAGCCACCGGCCAATGTGAAGGAAGTCCAAATACTAACTGGTCGAATAGCAGGGCTAAGCCGATTCATTTCCAAGGTGGCTGAAAAGAGCAGCCCTATGTTCAAAACCCTAAAGAAGAGCTCGAAGTTTCAGTGGACGGAGGAAGCCCAGAAGGCCTTCGAGGAGCTGCAGGAGACGCTGGCTAACTTGCCCTTACTGGCTAAGCCAATCCATGGAGAGGAACTTGTGCTCTACATATCGGTGGGCGAGAGTGCAGTAAGCTCAGTATTATTGCGAGAAGAGGGAGTGGCGCAATTCCCAATATACTATGTTAGTCGAGTAATGCAAGGAGCAGAGTTGAGATACTCGGAAATTGAGAAGTGTGCATTGGCGGTGGTCGTGACAGTCTGAAAGCTGAGGCCATACTTCCTAAACCACAAGGTCAAGGTGCGCACAAACATGCTATTGGAGTAGACTTTAGGTCGACCAGCAGTATCTGGCCGGCTAGTAAAGTGGGCGGTCGAGCTGAGCGAATACTCTATAATATATGAACCAAGGAGGGCGATCAAAGCGCAGGTTTTGGCCGATTTAATATAGGAAGGTACGAAGGAGGAGGAAGAGGACGAAGGAGTGTGGCAGTTGTTCGCGGATGGCTCGGTGTCGAGGAGTGGGGCTGGCTTGGGAATAGTCTTGATTTCGCCCAAGGGAGATTACTTAGAATTTGCCGTCAAAATGGGATTTCAAGTATCAAATAACGAGGCGGAGTATGAAGCGGTGACAAAGGTATTACAATTGGCTCTGGCCGGAGGCGCTCGGAAAATCCAGGTCCATTCCGACTCTCAATTAGTGGTCGGTCAATTCCAAGAAGGTTTCGAGATCAAGGAAGATTGGCTGCAGCGTCATGTGGACAACATGAGGAAGTTGAAGGAAGAATTTGGGACATTTGAGTTAATACAGATACCTCGAGGGGAGAATGGTCGAGCTGATTTGCTGTCTAAAATCGCGCAGAACTTTGTCGATTGTAAGAGTAGGTGCGTGACCCTACTCCATATGAAGAGGAGCGCGGCTGAAGTCGAGGTAGCAGAGATCGAGGAGGTAGAAGATTGGAGGGCCCCGATCCAGAAGGAGTTGCGGGAAGGGACCATGAAGGTGGTGAGAAGGTTTTTCGAGCAAGGTGGGGTCCTCTATAAGCGATCGTATGCAGGTCCACATTTAAGATGTGTATCCAAAGAGGAGGGTCGGTACGTTTTACGAGAAGTGCATGAGGGATGCTATGGTGATCATAGCAAAGCCAGGGCCATGGTCGCAAAAATCTTAAGAGCAGGTTACTTCTGGCCGACAATGAAGACAGACGCTAAAGAAATGGCCAGGAGATGTATGCAGTGCCAGAAGAATGGCCCGCTCATACACCAACCAGCGGATACGATGACTACAATGAGCGCACCCATTCCGTTTGTGCAGTGGGGCATCGACCTAGTGGGGCCAATGCCGCAGGCAACGGGGCAACAAAAATTTTTGATTGTGGCGGTCGACTACTTTACGAAATGGGTGGAAGCTGAGCCGTTGGCCAAAATTACAGAAGAAAAAGTGATCCCGTTCCTGTACAATAACATTTGCCGATTTGGGGTCCCTAAAATCCTGATATCTGATAATGGAACTCAATTCAACGGTAAACGGATAAGAGCATGGTGCGAGGAAATGGGTATCGAGCAACACTTTGCCTCTGTCGCCCACCCACAGGCCAATGGACAGGTAGAGGTGACCAACAGGATCATCCTAAATGGACTAAAAACGAGACTGGAGAAAGCTTCAGGGGCATGGGTGGACGAGCTAACAACTGTGCTCTGGGCGTATAGGACCACTCCAAGGTCGACTACAGGCGAAACTCCCTTTAGTTTGGTGTATGGGATGGAAGCACTTCTGCCAGTTGAGTTAAAGCTACAATCCCAACGATCGAGCACTTATAACCAGGAGCAGAATGAGGAACTCATGCTAACCGCCCTAGACACTATTGAAGAACTCAGAGAGCAAGCCTCGACCAGGGTTGAGGCATACAAACAACGGATGAGGGCAGCACATGACCGAAAAGTGAAGATCCGCCGATTCCAGGTGGGAGACCTGGTGTGGAAGAGAGTAGATGTGCTCAAACATGTGGGAAAGTTAGAACCCAATTGGGAAGGGCCATACTTGGTCGAAAAAGTTCATGCAGGAGGAGCATACTCCCTGAAGGACGCTGAAGGAAGGTCACTGGCTAGGTCGTGGAATGTAGCCAATCTTAAAAAATACTATGTGTAAAACTTTTTTTCTTTCTGAATTCGAGCAGTTGAATCGTTGTAATCCTCTTCGGGAAGTTGTCGAAACGGTCGATTTCTACATGAAAATGTCTCTGCCAGCGTTATTAACTTGTTGTAAATATGTTCATTTGGCACATTCAACGACACTACATACTTGACATGATCACGAGACGATGCTCACAAAGAACACCAACCACTCACCCGATCTTTCCCCTTAAAGACTAAAGTCCTTCATTTATGGAACACCCTGATCAAGGGGTGGGCGAAGGTCGCTTGTTTTCGGTATATTCTAAGGGGTGGGCATGTGGTCGACAACGTCCACGCCTCCGGGCTGGACGACCACAATGTTTTCGGAACATCCCT
>CACSLK010027831.1:6734635-6744824 GCA_902706635.1 Striga hermonthica | reverse complement strand
TTATGGAACACCCCGATCGAGGGGTGGGCGAAGGTCGCTTGTTTTCGGTACATTCTAAGGGGTGGGCATGTGGTCGAAAACGTCCACGCCTCCGGGCTGGACGACCACAATATTTTCGGAACATCCCTTAGGGTGGGAAAGTGACAATATCAAAGTCCTTCGTTTATGGAACACCCCGATCGAGGGGTGGGCGAAGGTCGCTTGTTTTCGGTACATTCTAAGGGCTGGGCATGTGGTCGACAACGTCCACGCCTCCGAGCTGGACGACCACAATGTTATCGGAACATCCCTTAGGGTGGGCAAGTGACAAGACCAAAGTCTTTCGTTTATAGAACACCCCGATCGAGGGGTGGGCGAAGGTCGCTTGTTTTCGGTACATTCTAAGGGGTGGACATGTGGTCGACAACGTCCACGCCTCCGAGCTGGATGACCATAATGTTTTCGGAACATCCCTTAGGGTGGGCAAGTGACAATACCAAAGTCCTTCATTTATGGAACACCCCGATCGAGGGGTGGGCGAAGGTCGCTTGTTTTCGGTACATTCTAAGGGGTGGGCATGTGGTCGGCAACGTCTACGCCTCCGAGCTGGACGACCGCAATGTTTTCGGAACATCCCTTAGGGTGGGCAAGTGACAAGACCAAAGTCCTTCGTTTATGGAACACCCCGATCGAGGGGTGGGCGAAGGTCGCTTGTTTTCGGTACATTCTAAGGGGTGGGCATGTGGTCGACAACGTCCACGCCTCCGAGCTGACGACCACAATGTTTTCGGAACATCCCTTAGGGTGGGCAAGTGACAAGACCAAAGTCCTTCGTTTATGGAACACCCCGATCGAGGGGTGGGCGAAGGTCGCTTGTTTTCGGTACATTCTAAGGGGTGGGCATGTGGTCGACAACATCCACGCCTCCGAGCTGGACGACCACAATGTTTTCGGAACATCCCTTAGGGTGGGCAAGTGACAAAACAAAAATCCTTCGTTTATGGAACACCCCGATCGAGGGGTGGGCGAAGGTCGCTTGTTTTCGGAACATTTTAAGGGGTGGGCATGTGGTCGACAACGCCCACGCCTCCGAGCTGGATGACCACAATTTTTTCGGAACATCCCTTAGGGTGAGAAAGTGACAAAACCAAAGTCCTTCGTTTATGGAACACCCCGATCGAGGGCTGGGCGAAGGTCGCTTGTTTTTTGTACATTCTAAGGGGTGGGCATGTGGTCGACAACGTCCACGCCTCCGGGCTGGACGACAACAATGTTTTCGGAACATCCCTTAGGGTGGGCAAGTGACCAGACCAAAGTCCTTCGTTTATGGAACACCCCGATCGAGGGGTGGGCGAAGGTTGCTTATTTTCGGTACATTCTAAGGGGTGGGCATGTGGTCGACAACGTCCACGCCTCCGGGCTGGACGACCACAATGTTTTCGGAACATCCCTCAGGGTGGGAAAGTGACAAGACCAAAGTCCTTCGTTTATGGAACACCACGATCGAGGGGTGGGCGAAGGTCGCTTGTTTTCGGTACATTCTAAGGGGTGGGCATGTGGTCGACAACGTCCACGCCTCCGAGCTGGACGACCACAATGTTTTCGGAACATCCCTTAGGGTGGGCAAGTGACAAAACCAAAGTCCTTCACAAGGAGCACACTTCAACATATTGGACGATGACCAATTGGGTGACAACTGATTACGTTACGTTTTTATGGCTCGTACTTGGTTAAGAGCAGCGAGTAATGATTATGGTTTATTATATGTCGGGGCGACGTTTAATTGTGAATTGTGAAAGACATCGAGAACAAAGATAATCAGTATAATTCGTAATAAGCACACATCAACACATCCACAAGGAATCATGATACAAAAAGCAGCACAAATAAAGGAGAACGAAAGCAGCACACAACACGAAGAAAAGCAGATTAAGGTCTTTCATTTCACGACGAACACATGATTACAAATCACATGAAAATAAAACATGAAGATACATTGCCAAGGCACTTAAAACTACTTCGGGGGAGCGACACAAGCCGACTGGGCAGCAGTGGTAGAAGATGAGGAGGCGGCAGCGGAAGCTTGTGCAACAGACGTAGATTGGGCGACAGTGGCTGAGGACCCGGCAGCGGCAGTTGACTGAATGCTGGTAGTCGATGGAGCAAAAGCAGCAAACCCCAACTGAGCCGCTGCGGTCGAAGAAGCAATCGTGGAGGAGGAAGAAGCAAGGCTGGTCGAGTGCAAGGCGGCACTTGAAGCGGAGAGGGCAGCAGAATGGGCGAGGGCCAAGGCAGACGGCTGAGAGATGGACGAAGGAGCGTTGGTGGTCAAAGGTTGTGGAGGAAGGACGGCCACCGCAAGACGGACCAGGGGCGCCTCGCCAGGCCTAGGTAGGTCGAACGAGCTCTTCAAAGAGGGATCCCCCGCTAAGGCCCTCTCCAAAGACGCGGCCCACCAAGGATGGTCGGCGGGTAAACTGGGGTCACCGGTGAAGTTAGAAGGAGCAGAGGGAATCGCTTCCCATGCTTTTTCCTGGTCAATCTCACCAGTAAACCCCATCTCCTTCAGCTGGCGCTCGACCTCCTCTATGCTGTAGGTGTAGAAGTCCATCCCCATCTCAGCAGCCTCTTTGAGGAAAGTCGTCGAGCATAGATAATCTTTGATCAACTGCTCCCGATAAGCCTTGAGGAAATTTTGACCGACTTGGGTCCTCCACAAGGCTCGACGGGACTGCTCAATCGCAGTAATAGCAGCGGCCTCGACTTCTTTCTTTCGACCAGCTCGCTCTACCTCGAGAGCCTTATCTTTGCCTTGCAGCGCATCCTTATATCGCTGCTCATCTTTTTTCAGCTGCTCTGACAAGGCGTGGCGCGTGTTGAGCAGGTCCTTATTCTCAGCCCTCAGTCTTTTATTCTCCTCCTTGAGACGCCTATTGTCGCCCTCAATCATGGGAATTGGGCGACCAGTGCCATTCATCATTTCCTCGAGGAGAGGCACGATGGAAACCAGAGTCTGCAGAAAGAACAAAAATAAGTACAACACAAGGCAGAACGCTCGAAGATAATAGCAAGAAGTAAATGTACCTGTGTCACTGCACGAATACCGTATTCGGCCTGATTACGACGATTCACTCCCCAGAGATGCGTATCGTCGAATGGTAGGAAGCTCATCAGTCGAGACACAGTCTCTCGAGGGCTGGCAGACACCAATAAGAGAGAAGAATATGTAGGAGGAGGATTTCCCGAAGAAGCCCCTTCGAGTTGAGACCGCTTGGGGGAAGGCGGAGGATTGGTAAAAAGTGGGCTAGTTACTTCGGCGCGAGGACGCTTCCTCGAAGCATCGCTTTCCTTGGACGAGTGGGTGGAATGACGCTCGACCTGCCTGGGCAGAGAAGGAGGAGCTCGTTGTCGGTTTGAATGGGAGGAGGCACCGACGCCAGGCTTCTCTATACGAGAAGGCACGTCTTTGGTTGAAGATTGGCCTCTGGCCTTCTCGACATTGGCTGGAGTGTCCCTATGAACAGACCTCTTATCACCAGATTTCTTCAAGTCCGGCTTATGCAAAAATCCCTCTGCGCGAATAATAGAGTTAGTTAGAAGTTGATCAATAGCATTAAACAAATCTAAGGCATGAGGATGACTCGAGCACCTGCTCGAGCTGTCTTATTAATTTCAGCGAGTTTGGGTTCAACGCGGATCTGGAGAATGGTCTCGGCGAGAGGGGGTGAAAATGCCTTATGAGTTAAAATTCCACAATAGTGGAGGAGGTTATCATTTTCGAGCAAAGGAGTAGAAGCAACGGGATTGGAGTTCCACACTTGTATGCGTCGGTCGAAAAGAGGGTTAGCGGCAGGGCGAGCAGGTTTTATGGGTACTTCGGTGAGCCAAGGAATGGGTGCCCAAGGATAAGGCTGCGGAGGGCGTATATACACAAACTGATCTTTCCACCTCGGCACATTGGATGGTCGATCAGTAATAAAATAGGCTTTATTTTGGCTTTTCAAATAGAGGTCGTCTGACTGTTTGGAAGCAAAATAGCAGTATACAAAAAAGTCTAAATCTACTCTACCCATGCGGACTATGGACAAAATAATGAAGGACGCTAATGTCCTAAAAGCGTTGGGGGTGATTTGGTTGAGAGGCAGGCCGTATAGACCGCACAAGTCGAGCAAAGCCAGGCAGATGGGGAAACGGAGACCTAGGTCGAAATGGGCACGGAAGAAGGTGTAATAACCCTCAGGAGGGTTATCAAAGGTATCATCGTCATCGGGAGTGCGAGCAGCCCCAGGATGGCCAATCGCATCAAAGTCGAGATGGGAAGCACTCGTCGACGGTTTAGAGGATTTGGACCGTTTGGACGGCTTAGGATGAGGGGAATGAGAGAGCATGGTCGAAGAAATGGGAACGCGAGTAGACAGCGGGACATGGTCTTGAGGATCGTCCTCGTCTTCAATCTCGTCATCCTGGCCGATAGCTCGACGAGCACGCTCGGAGGGAGGAGAAGTAGGGCAGCTGGTGACCTCGTCTTCAGGTTGGTCGACAAGATAGGTAGAGGGAGAGAGAACAGTGGCTGTGGGGCTATCACTGGTCATCGCAGGGGGAAGGACGGAAAGGGGCTCAGGCTGAAGAATTTCTTGCACTGAATCGCTCGATAAACTGAGAGTTGCGGAGGAGGAAGGAGAGGTCAGGTCCTTGCCACTGTGCCGATCATTTCACTCGAAGTAGCGGAATCTGAGAAAAGGGGGAAGAAAAGAAAAAGAAGAAAAATTTCAATTAATAAGAAAACAAGAGAAAAGAAAAGAAGAAGGGCGAGAACACGGCACAGTGGAAGAACAGGAATTGGAGGAGAAGGGCGCAAGGGGAAGCAAAAAGGGAGAAACAAGTAAAACTAAAAGTTCGAGGAAAATACTTTGAGAAAAAGATAAAGAAGACTTACTCATGGCGAACAACGGAGAATATGCAGGAAAGACGGAGGACTCAAGGTTGCAGGATGCTCGACGATTGCAGAAAGCCCTAATACGATGATATGCAACAGTGAAGAAAAAGGAAAAGTTTCCTCAAGGATGGGTATTTATAAGGGCAGAGAGGAATGGACGACCGTAGGATTAAAGCATGAAATCCAACGGCAGGAGGAGAAGGGGCGCGTAAGTAGACGCGAGGATCGAGGTAACACGGGCCACGAGGTCATCATTAGTCCTGAGCAAATGAAAAGACGCGTCCCAAAAAGCGGACAAGTGGCGGAGTTTGAAAATCAAAAAGCATAAAGTAGTGGAGTTTGAAGTTCAAAAAACGAAAAGTGGCGGTTAGAAAAGAGAACAAAAGTGCAAGAGAAGAAAATGGGTCAGGTGGTCGAAGACAAAGCAACGGAACCTCCTCGATACAGACCAAAGCCTACTCTTAGATCGAGTCGTTCAGACTCGACCAGAGTGGGGCGACTAGATGATATGGATATTATATACTGGACCGGTTTGCAGGGCTAATCAAAGAAGATCGACCGGTTTGTTGGACTACCTAAGTGAGAATGGATCGAATGGCATGGTTGAGTAGGACCAGACACCGGCCACTAGAACATCGAGCAGATAGCGACGACTAAGAAGATCAGAAGTGGTCGACAGATACAAGTCATCTGAGGATATGGTCGAGGAAGGACGATCGAGGAGGCATAGACGTACATAACTGGTAGAACATCGGAGCACACAAGGGAATCTCCAGCACGTAAGGAAGAGGACACGCGGCGGACTATGAGTGGTCAACAACCGTAACCAACTCTGACATTCTCTAACAAAGGCGACGCGTTTTCTGACACCGAAGATAGTGGAGGCACGCGGCTGTACGGACGAGCAGAAGACAATTAGCCGAACTCGACTTGCTCGCGCGTGCAGCTCAGGTAACTCGCCCTTATAAATAAGGGCGAGAATCCTCATTTTCAGTACGATCTCATACACTCTTATACTTTTTCATACGCTCATATTATCTCTCAAGATCTGACTTGAGCGTTGGAGACTCTTCACCGGAAAACACCTCCGGTGTGGGAGTTTCGTGCAGGTTCCGCATTCAACCGGCGAGGAGAGCAAGCATAGGGCGATTTTCAGCTGGTCAGGGTGCGAGACTTGTATTAAACACATAATATACAAATTATTCAAAAACATCATGGCAGTCACATATACACCCATATATATCAAAAAAATAGTCTAGGGATGCCACCCATTATCATACTCCGCAGGGGAGACGAGAAACGGGTAGGAGAGACGCTATGATCAAGGGGTCGACGAGGGTTTTGAATCCTCCACTGCCTCGTTGCTCCCTTGGATGGCCTCGCCTATGACCAGCAGGTCTTCTCTCGAAGACTCGAATTCTGAAGGCAACCGGCTATCCTTCCACTCCTTGCCCACCCGAGCAACTAAGTTATAGAAATTTATTGGTGCAGGTCCTAGATGGGCCCGAGTGCCTCTGTTCGCGAGGTCATCGAATATCTCCTCGGCTATCCTCCTCCAAGTCATGATCAGAACAGTTTTGAGCTTCTCGATCCCTATTTCGTGTGTGACACCGTGGTATACCAGGTTTCGCAGTTCAAACCATTTCTTGAATACCTCCTGTATGTCCCTCCTGTTAGAGGTATGCTGTAAAAGCTATGTTTTGCAGATTCTATCAATTCCATCTTGATCTGGCAATCATGTTTTGGTCAAAGTACATATGTTTGCAGTTTATTTATTTATGCAATACATACTCCATGTCTTATATTGAGGTAGTGTGGTTCGAAGAGTTCCGAACAGAAAGATGACCTATCGGTTCCTTATAAGACTAAACTATTCGTTCACAGTCTAGACTGGCAGTGAGACCCCACTTGGAAAAAGACTGTAGTGTATTCTCGATTCAGTTGGTCTTTGACTGAAGGATTACACTAGCACTTATGTTAAGTGTTGAACAGGACCATGGAAGGATAAGGATATGAGACTCACTGACCATTGTCCTATCCTAGACCTTCAATGATTGATGTGTTCTCTTAAGCTGTAAGATAATATAAAATAGGCATATATTTTTATTTCTTATTTATTTGATTTACCAAGTGATTCATATTTTAATAGGATGACATACGAGGTATTTTGGTAAGTAAGAATAATTATATGATGTGCTATTATAAATTATGTACAGTCACTATGTTCCAGTGCGCTGGATTGATGACGTCCCCCAAATGAGCTCAGAAAGGAACATTATGTTAAACCCTGCAGGTAGACGATTGTCTGACATAATGGGTAAAGTCTGAGTGGTACTAATTTCGGAAATGAATAAGAAGTTGATTAATTATTTTGTCAGTAATTTAATTAATCAGCGGACGTTATATCTTAAATATAGGGAGGTAAATCGATCAATCGGATTTATATTATTTAATCATGGAGGCTCGATTTTATTGGTAAAATAGTGACTAAATGGGGAGATCAATAATATTACTCTAGTAGGATGTTTTATTATTTAATTCCATTAAATAGGAATTAATTTTATTCCATATTAATTAATTAATTAGGAGAATAAAATTCCTACTAGAATCTTCTCTTGGGATTAGGAGACTTGGGAGTCTTCTAGAAGGTGAAGATTAGTAGGAAATATATTTCCTACATTATATTATTAATTGGAGTAAAATTAGGCTTCCTAAATTAGGAATTAATTTTATTCCATGGTTATTAATTTAATTAGGAAAGATATTCCTACAAGGATCTTTTCTATTGTTAGGAGACTTAGGAGTCTACTAGAAAGAAAGGATTAGTAGGAGATTTCCTTCCTACATTAAATTAGTATTGAAGTAGAATTAGGATTTCTAGGCCTAATGGAATAAGCCCATATTTAGCACCTCCTTAAGGTCCCTAATGGAGCCTATAAATACACCATGTCCCAACCTCTCATACAATGTTGTCTTGGCCGATTTTCTCTTCTACATGCACGAGAGAATTATATCATTCGAGAGTTAGGGAGATTCGATTAAACGTTCCACCAAGTTTGATCGAAGTAGGTGTTTAGGTAATCCGTTAGAAGGCTTTTGGGTACAATTTATTCGAGCCTTTATACATATATATTTTCCGTCATATTCCTCAGCCGACCGCCGCCGTCCACCGCAGTCGACCGCCGCCGGAAATCGCCGCCGCCGCCGGAAGCCGTACGAGACCTGCCGATCGCAACCGCGAGTCGCCATCCGCAGTCGCACCCAGCCAGTCGCCGTCCCAACTCCCAGCAGTCCCGCGCGTACGATCAGCGCCCGACGCGCCCCATCAGTGATCCACACGTCACACCAGCAGTCCGCCCACGCTGCCCGCTCGTTGTCCGCACCCGACGCGCACGATCACCGGCTGCAACACGACGCCGAGACCCGCGTGCCGTTCGACCGTGATTCGTTTGACGTGTCGATTAGAATCGACTAAAGGCCAGAACTATCCGCCCATTAGGTTGTGGTGTTCAGACGAACTTCATCAACAATACTCTACATCGTCTCAGAGTCAGCAAAAATTTTAAAAGGTAAACATCTATATCCTAACTATAGATTCCGCTGCGTTAGGATTTATTTCGATAAAGTTCAATACTGTGTATGTTGTTTAACGTTCCTAACAGAACCCAACAAGCACACAACGCGTGCCCTGCCAGCGGCCAGCCACCTTCCGAGCCCTATTTCCTATGTTTTGGCCCATTTTTCTCTAAATCCAAGACTTGTGAATATTTTCAGGTGGATTAAGGATTATTTAAGCCTAAGACTGCCTTAAAAATGTTTAAGGCAAGTTAATTAGCATTAGGCTTAAGTTGAGCATGTGTGCATTTGAATATTATATTCAATGTGTAAGTTTATGTCCCCCAATCACCTTGTGTCCGACCAGAGCCTTTGTCCTCTTCCAAGATGCTCCGAAAACCTCCTCAAAATCCACCCAAGTCATCCCCAATGCAGCCCCAAGTCCCTAGGTGCACATGAAGTGGGAAAAGAGCACTTAAAATGTGTCTCCCATGAGCTACCTAGTGCAATCCACCCAAGACTCCATTTAACCTCATTTTTCATCAAGTAAACACTCTTGGACACTTAAGAATTTCACCAAACTCATCCATATATAGAGATATAGCCGAGAGCCTTGCATGCATGCGCCTAGGCCCGATAAAGAGGAGCACCGAGCCATCTCTTGTGCTAGCTGAGTTTTGCTGAAGCAAACATAGTTCATATCATCTCTGGGAGTATAAGTAGTTTAGAGAAGCCATCATCCCCAACCAAAGGCCACCGAGTCAAGCCACGGCCTATAGCGACCTGAGGAGACCCGAGTTAAGGGCTTGAGTCTCATTTTCGATTTCGGTGAAGGTTATCTCATGCTATCTTTTATCCTAGCTATAACATGATATTTTAAGATTTATCATGTAGAGAAATCAAGTTTTTCTCGGGTAGAATAAGAGATTCAGATTTTTGAAGCTTAAAGCCATAAAACCGTATTTTTCGTTGCATGCATGTTTAGGCCGAGTTTTTGAGCTTAAAAATCCTTATAAATCATGAGTAATATGGGGTTAAAACAGGTTCTTAAAATAAGTAAGGGTGCTCGGTCATCTAGAGCTCTATTTTTTTCGAGGAAATAAGCCTCCGAACCACATTGTTATGCATGTTTGAAGGGACATTAGTGTGTTCTTGATGAACCCTCATTAAAATCGTGTTAGGGATGTGGACTATGGAACATTTATGAGTCTTTGGCTTCATGGTGAAGGCCTTAGACGTTTTTGTTGAGTATTTGGTCATATATGTATTTTTGAATCGGGAGTTGCTGCTGATTTTTACAAAATCATCATAAATCGTGTGTTCATCCGATTGCTATGCAATTTGAACTGTATGACCTTCTTTTGTATGTTATGTGTGGTGTAAAAATTTCAACTCGAAATGATGTCTGTAGCTAGGTCAAATGTCGATTTGAAATTCTAGGCAGAAACTTTTAAAAATCATTAAAAGGATTCTTGGTGTTTTGCTGTGATTTTTGGTGAGTGTTAGTAATCTGATGTTATATGTGTTGTGTTCAAATTTCGTTGAAAAATTCAAAGGATTGCCCGGTGAAATAGAAAGTTCAGATTTTCATTGTCTTTTTGTAAAAATTGGTTGCTTAAGTTAAACAGAAGTGTTGGGTCTGAAACTTTGTGAAACTATGCTTTTCTAGGTCTATTTTAATGTGTAAAAATTTCAAGTGAACTGGTCGAGTACTTTTTG
>CACSLK010027831.1:6707138-6728901 GCA_902706635.1 Striga hermonthica | reverse complement strand
CTGCCTTGCTCTGCACGCCTAGTCCCCGACGGCCTAGGAGTCCCAGCGCACGTCCGCGACACGCACGCCAATGCCCGTCCGCAACCCAGTAGTCCCGCGCGTACGATCAGCGCCCGACGCGCCCCGCCAGTGATCCGCACGTCATGCCAGCAGTCCGCGCATGCTGCCCGCTCCCTGTCCGCACCCAACGCGCACGATCACCCGCTGCAACCCGACGCCGAGACCCGCGTGTCGTTCGGCCGTGATCCGTTTGACGTGTCGATTAGAATCGACTAAAGGCCAAACCTATCCGCCCATTAGGTTGTGGTGTTCAGACGAACTTCATCAACGGTACTCTACATCTTCTCAGAGTCGGCAAAAAATTTAAAAGGTAAACGTCCATATCCTAACTATAGATTCCGCTGCGTTAGGATTTATTTCGATAAAGTTCAATATTGTGCATATTGTTTGACGTTCCTAACAGAACCCAACACCTCCCTACTTGGAAAAGACGTCTCCGGTGAAGCTCCTCGAATTCTCTCGACTTCTGGCGTTTAACCTCTTTCGAAGCTGGGCCCGGTCTATCCCCAACTACTTCTCCATTAGGCAGGATTTTGGTGGCCCAAGCACTTATTTGTTGAGGGGAAACTAATCCAATTCGCAGCTGTTAATGGTTATATCGATCGATCATATAAGAAAAATTCTGCCTTCGGTGTTGGAATGATGGTCTTTTGCCAGTCCCAATGAAAGGGGTCTAGCTCCCACGAGTTAGAATAACGAAGAGCAGCTCCCAGTAGACATCTCGGTGAATCCAACAAATTTTGAAAAGAAATTCCCAACGGAACTATGGTTCGGCCTCCCGATGAAAGTCTCGGAAACAAGATCAAAAGGCCTTGGGCGGCTTCTCGCTTGGCCTCGAGCTTGTGCGTAGCCCGTTGTGTTCGGTGACAAACGATTCAAGGCGTTGCGGGGCTCGTCCAACATAAACGGTTGCTCGATTCTAGTGGTGTGGAGAAGGTCTTAGGCTGACGACGGTGATGTAGTAGTCGTGGGTGCAACGAGGGTTCACGGGATGCTGTTGCTCGCGAAGGACGATGGCAGATAGGTCTGCGACGAGTTTCGAGATGGCATCGCTAGAAAACAAACGCCGTTAAACTGCGACGAGGGTGGCGAACGGAGAGTCACCAGGGAAGGGAGTGGCGATGACGAGAACCGGTGGCCGTCTACATGGCTTGTTCGCGACGGTGAAGAGCCTGTGCGATCGTGCGATGGAGTGCAACAAAAGGGACCGTGACGCAGTTAGCAACGAGAGAAGAGAAATTTGCGATGGCGATGGAAAACTCTATATTACGTGAGTTGTTCGGTGAAGGAAAAAGACTCTCGATTTCTCTTTTCTTTTCCCTTGAAACGTGCAAGAGAGAGAGAGAGAGAGAGACTTGAGGGTGGAGGAAAAAGAGATATGGAAAGTCCTTATGTGGTAGGAGACTTAATGGGATGATTATGCCAATAATGACCCAATTTAAATGGCATATCTAGAAATAAATAGCTACAAAAGGGGAAGATATTAGGCTAAAAATCCTTCTCCATCATTTAAATTCTAAACAACAAAGCTTGGGGCACAAGAAATCTCAAGGGTTTAGTTCGGTTCTCGCTCTCTTGGCTCGACTATTAAATGTCTCGGTTCGATCATGACGATACAATTGATTAACCGGATAATATATATATATATATATATATATATATATATATATACATAATACACACAATAATCATTTATTAATAATTGGAATTTATAACAATTAGGCAATTACTAAGAATAATAATAATAATAATAATAATAATAATAATAATAATAATAATAATAATAATAATAATAATAATAATACATTATTAAAACAGTATCCGAAAATCCATAAAATCCCATAATTGAACGGGGCGCTACAAAGTTGTTGAAAGCGGGGCACGTCAAGGAAATCCAGTTCCCCGAGTGGATATCCAACACAGTGATGGTGAGGAAGGCGTTAAACAAATGGTGCATGAGCATTGACTTTCGAGATTTAAACTTAGCGTGCCCAAAAGATCATTACCCTTTGCCAAGGATAGATCAGCTGGTCGACTCTACAACCGACTGTGAGTTGCTAAGTATGATGGACGCATCTCAAGGGTATCACCAAATTCCCTTGGCCCCCAAGGATCAGAGTAAAGTGAGCTTTGTGACGAGCAAAGAGACCTATTGTTATGTCGTCATGTCGTTCGGACTCAAAAATGCGGAGGCAACCTACCAAAGGTTGATGGGTAGGATGTTCAAACCCCAGATCTGGCGTATTATGGAAGTATATGTGGACGACATCTTGGTGAAAAGCATATCATCAACCTCGCATACTGATGATTTGAGGGAAACATTCTCAACGCTCAGAATGTTCGGGATGAAGCTGAATCCAAGCAAGTGTGCCTTTGGAGTAAGGGCCGGACGATTTCTGTGATTTGTTGTGACAGAGGGGGGAATAGAAGTGAATAAGGTAAAGGTGAAAGCCATACTCGACATGGCTCCACTAAGGAATATCCGTGAAGTGTAAGTCCTGACGGGTGGGATTGCGGAGTTGAGCAGATTCATTGCTCAGGCTGCTGAAAAGAGCTTCTTGTTCTTTAAGTTGCTTAAGAAGAAGTCGACCTTTCTCTGGGGCGAAGAGGCGCAGATGACGTTTGAGAAACTGAAAGAATTCCTAAGTGAGTTGCCTTTGTTGGCAAAGCCTAACACCAATGACGAGTTAGTGTTGTACATTTCTGTGGGGCTAGTCTCTTTGAGCTCGGTGATGCTATGGGAACAAGTAGGTTTCCAAAAACCTATCTATTACACAAGTAGAATACTTCAAGGAGCAGAGAAGAGATATTCTGAAGTCGAGAAAGTGGCTTTGACTTTGATGATAACAGCTTGAAAGTTGAGGCCCTATTTTCTCAATCATACAGTAATAGTGAGAACGAATTTTTGGCTGGGAGAAACTCTCGGACGACCAACGGTGTCAGGTCGACTTGTCAAATGGGCAGTGGATTGAGCGAATACACCATCAAATACGAGCCCAGACGAGCAATAAAGGCCCAAGCATTGGCCAACTTCATCAATGAATGCACTAAGGGCGACGAGAAAAAATGAGTGATGCATGTCGACGGATCCTCTGCAGCCAAAGGATCGGGTTTGAGAATCGTCCTAATGTCCCCGAGGGCGATCAACTAGACTTCTCCATCAGAATGGGGTTGAAAGCCTCGAATAACGAAGTAGAATATGAGGCATTGATCAAAGGAATTCAACTCGCAATAGATGGAGAAGAGACTGAAATAATGGCACATTCCGACTCGCAACTCGTAGTCGAACAAGTGATGGGAAATTGTGAAATCAAAGAATAACGGATGATGAAGTATGTCGAGAAAATCCAGAGCCTAGTGCAAGGGTTGGAGAAATTCGAACTCATACAAATACCACGAGAGGAAAACAAGTCAGCCGATTGGCTAGCAAGAATCGCAAGTTCGAATGAGGGGAAGATAGGAGATCGCATCACAACCATGCACTTAGAAAGAAGTGTTTTGGGCGAAACAATGGAAGTCGAGGAGAAGGAGGATTGGAGGAAGGCGATTAGAGAACTCTTACAGGGCAAGTCCCCACTAGGGATAAGCAACATGCGGAAAACATGGTTCGTTATTTAAGCAAGTATTTTGAGGTCGACGAAGTTCTCTACAAGAGGTCGCTCGTCGGGCCCCATTTAAGATATGTCTCTGAAGAAGAAGGACACTATGTCCTAAGAGAAATTCATGAAGGGTGTTGCGAAGCGCACTCAGGGTCTCGAGCCTTGGCAGGAAAGGCCTTGCGAGCAGGCTACTATTGGCCAAAGTTGTGAGTCATGGCAGAAAACCTTGTGCGGGATTGCGAGAAATGCCAGGGACACGGGCAAATTACTCATATACCGGCAGAGAATATGACGACAATCAGCTCGCCCATCCCCTTCGCTCATTGGGGAATCGACCTAGTCGGACCATTACCAATGGGAACAAGACAAAGGAAATTTCTCGTGGTCGTAGTGGACTACTTTAGTAAGTGGGTTGAGGCAGAACCCTTGGAGAAAATCACTGAGGAAAAGATGATACAATTTTTGTACAATAACATCTGTTGTCGATTTGGAATCTCGAAAGTGTTGATCTCAGATAACGGAACTCAATTCCAGGGGAAACAAATCCAAGAATGGTGCCTCGACATGGGAATCAAGCAAAAATTTTCCTCAGTCGCACATCCCCAGGCAAACGGGCAAGTCGAGGTGACAAACAGAAATATCCTGCAAGGATTAAAAAAGCGATTGGAGAAGGCATCGGGAGCTTGGATTGACGAGTTAACAACTATCCTGTGGGCTTACAGGACGACCCCGAGAAGCTCGACAGGCCAGTCACCATTCAGCATGGTGTATGGGATGGATGCACCTTTGCTAGTGGAAATTGCACTAAGGTCTCACATTTCGACATACTTCGAGGGAAAGAAGAATGAAGAAATGATAGAAGAAGCCCTCGACCTTATCGAAGAGGGATGAGAAGAAACTTGGATACGATCTATCGAATACAAGCAAAAGATGCAAGCGGCATTTAACAAAAGGGTGCGGACACAATGTTATTAAGTGGGAGATCTCGTCTTCAAGCGATCAGTTGCTTTCAAGCATGTCGGAAAGCTCGAAGCCAGTTCGGAAGGGCCCTACACCATCACAAAGGTGCTCGAGAGGGGTGCATACGAACTCGAAGATGTCAAAGAACAAAAACTGCCATGATCCTGGAATGTGATCCATCTCAAACGTTTATATGCTTAAGGCAACGTTTAAAACTTTTTGTACTGAACAATGTTCAGATCAACTTCAGCAATGAAATGAATTCTAAGTTATGCTTCAATCATTTCTTGCATTAATATATTGACGTTATTGTGAGTATCTACAAAATCGAATTTTTCAAATTGGCTATATAGTCGACTAACTTACAAACTACGAAGTTGTGTCTTTCGAGTGCAATCTCGAAAAGGCTACGAAGCCTACGAATACGAAGTCGATGCAAACAACTACGAAGTTGTATCCTTCGAGTGGAATCTCGAAAAGGCTACGAAGCCTGCGACTACGAAGTCGATGCAAACAACTACGCAGTTGTATCTTTCGAGTGGAATCTCGAAAAGGCTACGAAGCCTACGCCTACGAAGTCGATTAACAAACAACTACGAAGTTATATCCTTCAAGTGGAATCTTGAAAAGGCTACGAAGCCTGCGACTACAAAGTCGATGCAAACAACTACGAAGTTGTATCCTTCGAGTGGAATCTCGAAAAGGCTACGAAGCCTACTACGAAGTCGATTAACAAACAACTACGAAGTTGTATCCTTCGAGCGGAATCTTGGAAAATCTACGAAGCCTACGACTACGATGTCGATTAACTAACAACTACGAAGTTGTATCCTTCGAGTGGAACCTCGAAAAGGCTACGTAGCCTATGACTACGAAGTCGATTAACAAACAACTATGAAGTTGTATCCTTCGAGTTGAATCTCGGAAAAGCTACAAAGCCTACGACTATGAAGTCTATTAACTAACAACTACGAAGTTGTATCCTTCGAGTGGAACCTCAAAAAGGCTACGAAGCCTACTGCTACAAAGTCGACTAAAACAACCATGAAGTTGTCTTTTTTAGTAGAATCTCAAAAAGGTTATGAAGCCTATGACTACGAAGTATTCACGAATGAAGTCTCGAACCTTACGACAATGAAGTCGATTTAATTAACAATAAGATGTGATCCTGAACAAAATCCTGAGTCAGCTAAGAAGCTGTTACATTGTTGCTCGTCTTCGACCAGCTCGCAAGCCGGGTTGGGAGAAGATGGATTGAAAAATTTACAATTATCAACTACGAAGCTGTTAACATTGTTGCTCGTCTTCAACCAGCTCGCAAGCCAGGTTTGGAGAAGACGGATTGAAAAATTTACGATTTTCAGCTACGAAACTGCTAACATTTTTGCTCGTCTTTGACCAGCTCGCAAGCCGGGTTGGGAGAAGACGGATTGAAAAATTTATGATTATCAGCTACGAAGCTGTTAACATTGTTGCTCGTCTTCGACTAGCTCGCAAGCCGGGTTGGGAGAAGACAGATTGAAAAAATTATGATTATAAGCTACGAAGCTGCTAACATTGTTGCTCGTCTTCGACCAACTCGCAAGCCGAGATTGGGAGGACGAATTGAAAACTTCACGATTATCAGTCACGAAGCTGCTAACATTGTTGCTTGTCTTCGACCAGCTCGCAAGCCGGGGTGGAAGAAGGCATGATAAGAAGAGACAAAATACATGAAAAATTCAGAAGCAATCAAAAGAAAACATTGTGAACATCAACAGTACTCATAACTAAGAACAGTTGTAAGAAGAAAAATGCGAAGCATGGACATCCATGAAAATCAGAAAGATAGATATTGCATTAATAAAGTCGATTACATACTCATCTGTCTCGACCTTTACAACATGATTCAAAGCAGATCGAGATCAGCAGGAAACAAAACAAAGAACTATCACAACCCAACAAACATCCATTTACTTTGCAAGAAGCGGTAGTAGACTTCTCGCTCTCATCATTCCCTTCGTCGACCAACGGCTCATTCCCTGCACCATCATCGATTAACGGCTCCATCCCCTGCCGCTCTACCTCAATCTCCTCGTCGATCGACTCCTCCTCATGATCATCCCCACTTTGCTCAACTAATTTGGTCGGACCGGCCAAGGGAGTGGGGAGAACTTCGAGTTGAGCACTCAAGCTAGCCTTGCGATTGGCCCGAGCCTCGAGTCCCGACCACCATGGATAATCTTACAGGAGCGACACATCGCACTGATATCCCGCTGGGAGAGGAAGTGTTTCCTTGACCGCTTGACGGTCGAGCTTTCCAGCGAGTGCAGTACCCTTCATAGCAGACTCCCATGCATCAAAAGTATAGTTAAAGTACTGGAGGTTGCAGGGTAGAGCTTGTCGAGGAAAGCTGAAGAGTTGCAGAAGTTTGGACGACTTCTTGCAGATAGGTCTCGAGGAAGACAGAGCCCATGGGCGACCTAAGAAAAGCGCTGTGCCCTTTCTCAAGCCCCGCCTTTCTCTCGACTATCCTGTCCTCATGGGCTTTCTCGAGTTCTACCTTCAGTTCCTCGACTTGCTTCAAGACGACTTCTTTCTCGGTTTCAATTTGGAAACTAACGCCTTTGAGGCCTCACTTCAACTTCCAATGTTTCACATTGTCTTTGGAGAAGAAGTGCCTTCGAGAAAGTTCGGCAGCATGGATGCGATGAGCTGACCAATGAAAAAGAGTTAAACAAAAACTTGCCAACAAACAATCAACTAATCAAAGAAGTAAAAGAAATACACGGGAAAGGGTGAGGACAATATAGCAGGTAACATCATAAGGATCGCCTGCGATGCGAGCCTCGTCGGCTTCAGGAAGGATAGAGTCGAGGTATTTGGCAACTAAGTAGGCGTCAGGATTGTTATGGAGACGAGATGGTGCTCCAAAGTGATAGCAGTCGTCTTGACGGGGGTTGGGGGAGGCTTCACGATGACATTTTTCTTTACCCTTGTCCAGCTGCTTTTGGTGCTTAAAGTCGTCGGGAATGAGAACCACGTCCCTCTTATCCTGGGCCCTCTAGTGAGAATGAGAGCCCGACGAGTTGAGCAGGGGGGCATCAAGTTTCTCAACCCTAGCCTTCTTCGCAGCAGCTGTCTCGAGTGTTGCACCTAGAGCCACCATCCGGCTTCTTCAGGGGTGTGGGTCGACCGGCGGACTTGTCGTCGCCCTTAACCTTTTTGGTCTCAAAACGAGCCAAAGCCTTAACTGAAATATACAAAGGAATCGTTACACTGACATTCGAGACATACAACTTGTAAGTAACAAAGGTGAATAAACAAACGCCCGAACGATTAAGAGCAAATTGAAAATAATACGCCAACTTACGGGGGTCGTCAACTCGAGGAACACTCTCGTCGACCCAAAGACAAACATGGTTAAGAAGGTAACTATCCTTAACCAGTAGACATGTACTCCAGGTGTACTTATTTAAGTCGTCAAGCATAGCCTCAAATTGCCTCGACCGAGGACGTTTATTCTACTTAATCTTCTCGGTTATCCAAACGTTTGTGAAAGGGTATCGGCCGAGAGCGGGTCGGACATAAAAGTAATTGGTTTTCCATTCAGTGACATTCGGAGAAAGATCTTCAAGAAAAGTAATGCCACGATGACGACCCAGGAAATGAGTGTCTTTTATGGAGCGATAACTATAACAATACAAAAGAAATTCAGGTAGAAAATGGCCAAGTTTTATTTTGGGGACAATAATGAAAGTTACCATGATGCGAATTGTGTAGGGAGAAAATTGGTTTATTTGCACATTATACAAGTTGCTCATTGTTAAAAGTTCAAGCTGAATGGGGAAACGCATACCGAACATAATTTGATCGACAAAAAAATGTATAACAGCCCGAAGGAGGGTGAGAAAAGACATCATCAGAACGAGAAGCAATCAACTCCCAATCAGAAGAAAGACCGTTGAACGCCCTAAATCACTTGATTTCAGTTGCAGGGCATAAGAAAATGGATTAAGAACAGCTAACTTAGCTAATGAACAGGCTATTGATACATCTCGAGGCTCGAGAATAGAATCTATTATTGGTACAGAAACAGGACTTGTTCTATATACAGGAATGTCTAAAAGCCTAAGGGGAATAACTTGAGGGATAAAGCTAAGTCGAGGAGAGTCACTACCTCAGGTAGGATCCTGTTTGTTTTTCATTAAGGCACCTGACAAAAAAGCTTGGTTATATTCGTCTCGGATGATCTCAAAAAAGAAATAGTAGAGTCGGGGGAATTCTCTCACTCGACCGCTAACTTGGAGCTGATTATCTGAACAGAGTCAGGTCTCGAGTACTCGTCGATCTGAAGAGCAAGAGAACCAAAAACGGAGTCGGAGTCAGAATCTAGTGAAAAAATTTGGAAAGAACGATGATCATTACACGTAGCACGAACTAAACACTAGGGTTGCAGAATGAAGATACGTCGACATAAGGATGTTTGCATCTACAAGTCGACTTCAAGAGAAATGCAGACGATCGAAAGAAAGATGGACTATGAGAAGCCCCTAACTCGACTCGACTAAACGCGAAAGAAAATTAGAGAACGACCCTGAATCTGAATCGACCTTTCACGGTAGCGTTATTAAGCCGACAGTAGTCGACCCACGAAAAAATATTAAGTCGACTGCACATCCTAAGTCTACTAGCGAGCAAACACATAAATAGCGCCCAACTCATGTGTTGAGAATCTAATTCTAAAAATCGCTAGAAGACTTGAAAATTCCAGGAAACACGAAGAGCATTCATGAACCCCAAATCAAAAACCCAGAAAACAAACCAAAAAACCTCAAAGGTGTAAAATTGATAAACATACACATATTGGGTGGCGTAGGAGGTGCTGAGAAATCCCAAAAGTTGCCGGATGACGCGTGGACCGGAGTAACTCAGAGCTTGATTGCCGAAGAATTTGAGAAAGCCTTGATTGTCGGAGAATTGGAGCAGTTGTGGAAAGTGGTAAAGATAGGATATGGGAGGTACTTATATGGTGGGTAGAACAATATGACCCCTCAAATTAAAACATGATCCGACGATCGAGATGAGACATGGAATTCAAAAAGCCGGAACCTGAAGTGGCGCGTCACATCGCAATTCAAAATTCGAAATTCAAAATAATGACGCTAGAATGACAAGTACATTCAGGAAGAATCATAAGTATAAGATTAAACTACAAGTACTCTGCTCAAGCAAGACAGATTAACAGCAAGATGACTAGCTAAGACGAGACGACTAAAGATCAGAAATGACAATTTGCAAGCTTTGCCACAACAGAAACTCGATTAAAGGATAGTTCGACCACCAAATTTACTCTTAGGCTCAAGATCGCCTAGAGTAATTTTGAGGGGGGACTAGATGATATGGTCATGATAAGGAATACCGGGTTACGTGCTTACTACCCAACCGGACGACGAGTCGAGTTATCTCAACAAGAGAGACACGCATAGAAAGTTCGGCCTCCTTAAGTCGACTCCCTGAGGTAGAATTCCCTAAAACTCTTAAAGGCTTGCGCCGCCCGTGAAGGGAGGACTTGGCTACCTCAATTCGACTTCTCTAAAGTCAACCTCAACAATCGACTCACACCAAGAAGGCGAGAACTATTCCAGGTGTTGAAAGCCTCCTGATGTATTACCATGCGCAAACCCCTAAGTCGACCCCTTAGTACTCGAGGTCGATTTCCCGTGACTCGATTCTCAGAGCCTCCGACAAATCTAGGCACTTCAGCACATCTGGATGGGTCTTCTAAACAAAGGCGAATCTTTATGAGATAAGAAGGAATCTGGCGCTGACTAAGAGGTGGACGAAATGTGAACCGACCAGGGTATTCTGGACATTTCATGTAAGTCGGTCGGGGTATTTTTGGTATCTCAAGCAAGGTATTTCCTCTTATATTAAGAGGTTGGGATAACTTGAAACCCTAACTTCACTCTCTAACTTATTTCCATATCTGCAGTTGATGCTCTCAGCAGCTCTTCTCCCACTTCTTTGTCACTGAATTAAGCTTCAGAGGCTCTTCACCGGAAACATCTCCGGTGTTGAGTTCTTGTAGGTGTTCGCGGCGGTCTAGACGATTTCGAGGCAGTTCAAACAGATCGGAACTCATTTCAACCGGTTCACTCCAGATCTAGGAGGATACCCATCAATTTCATTGTTTAAGGAAACTCAATATTTAATAGGCATAATAGTGAATTTATTGATTTAAATTTTATTATGTGCATTAAATTATTTATTTATTTATTTATTCATGTTTATTAATTATTGTTTTTGCATGGGATTAATTTAGAATTGCATAGTTATTTATAGATGTTAATTAATTATTGCATTAGCATGATATTAATTTAGAATTGCATAAGTATTTAAATATTTAAAAATTCTTAGTTAGATTATACTAAGTTTGAGAAGAGATTTTAAATTAAAGTTAATTTTAAAATTCTTAAGGCCTTCATTTCTAATTTGTTGGTAGATCAATTAATTGAAGTCTATGCTTCCCCACAGATGACATCAATAAAATTAACTGTAGGAAATTACCAAAACAAAATTCAAAATTTAGTCAGTTAGAGGAAATCTTAAGAGAAACGTACGGAATGCGATTTAATTTGTAAAGCCCCTACGAGATCCTTGAATTTTATTGCATGGCCAAATGGAGACCGACTATTAATTTCGTTCGTCATGAATTTTGTTTTGACTTATGGAAATTAATGGGTTCTTGAAACGTCTTTCTCTTACGAATGTTGAGTATGTAGCGCAACCCACATGGCATACTTACTCACGGTGTGTAGACATGTCGGTAGATTTAAGTTAATATTGTTTGAGGATATCAATATTAACAGTTAAATTTAAAATGTTTAATATGCAATGTTATTTTCATGTTTCTCAGGCTATATTCATCATGTCGTTCAATCCATTATCTGTCATTCTAAAAGAAAATAAGCTTACTGGTCCTAATTACATTGATTGGAAGAGGAACATAGACATTGTGTCAACTACTGAGTGATATAAGTTTGCTATCACTGAGGCTTGCCCGGCATAGCCCGCGGCCGATGCTTCTGAACAAGAGAAAGGGGAGTATGCTCGGTGGAAAAAGGCTGATGAGATGGCAAAGTGTTACATTCTGTAATCTATGTCGAATGTTCTTCAACATAAGCATCAGTCTATGAACACTGCGGCAGACATACTTCTCAATCTCAAGAGTTTGTTCGGACATCCGTCTAGGGCTGCTAGGCAGGAAGCTTTGAGTGCTCTGATGAGTACGAGTATGGCCGAGGACACACCCGTAAGGGAGAATGTTCTAAGGGTTATGGCGCAACTCAATGAGCTTGAGGTTATGGGAGGTTTTATTGACGGGAAACCCAAGTCGATATTATGCTCCAGTATCTCTCGAAGAGCTTTGATCAGTTCCGGCTGAACTACAACATGCACAAGATGCATATGTTAAATGCTAGCAGAGCTTCAGTCGGCAGAAGCCTTATTCACTCAGAACCATCAGGTGCTAGTCGCCGAGTAGGCTTAACTTACCAAGCTTCACGAGGGCAAGAAAGAAGTCTGCAGGAAAGGCAAAGGCACTGGATGCTCCGGTTGCCCCGCGGCCTGCCCCTCAGGCTGTGACAAAGAAACCGAAAGGAAGATGCCACAAGTTCAACAAATCGGGACACTAAAAGGTCGACTGCCCTCTCATGAAGAAAGGTAAGGCAGTATAAGCAGCCGAGTGAAGGGAACGAAGTAGGTTCGATGCAATTGACGATACAAACGAAGCTACTTCAAGGGAGTCGAAGGTGTGAAAGCCTTTCTTCTCAAGGGGACAAGCCCCGAGCTGATATGAAACAAAGGAGCATTCGCCTACCCTTTTCTATTCTATTATATAGTTCACTATCGAACAACAGAATACGATAAGCCCCCTCTTCCACTTGGCGGTCGGACGCTAAGATGGAACAAACCCGCTAAGATGCCCAACTTCGCTTCGCTTCGTTCGTTGGGGGAAAGGCTTCCTTATTGTTGAATCTTTGCCTACTATCTCTAACTCTCTTATTAATGTCGTAGAAACATGTTTAGTGGTTGTATCTACTAGAGCCTGGTGTGTAGATACTGGAGTCCCTGATCATATCAGCAATTCTTTGCAGGGGTTTCAGAAAACCGGGTGACTTAAAGAGGGAGAGATCACAATCTACATGGGCAATGCTACAAAAGTGGCGGCTGTTGCAGTGGGAGACATTACTTTATCGTTTGATAGTAGTAGTTTGGTTTTAAGACATTGCCTTTATGTTCCTAGTTTCAAAAAGAACCTTGTTTCATTTTGTAAGATTGTTTCAGATGGTTTTTCATTTATGTTTGATGACCTGGTTATTATTGGTTATACAAATCGTTTGATTTGTTCTGGTTCAAAATTTGGCAATTATATGTTTTTAAAGCAAACTATCCCACACTACAACAAACTAAATTGAATAATGTCATGACTAAATCTAATAAGAAGAAGGAGTCTTCGTAGATGAATCAAGCATATCTTTCGCACCCTAGACTTGGGCACATCAATCTTAGGAGGATTCAAATGTTGGTATCTGGTGGACATTTGAATCCAGTAGAATATCATTATTCAACTTGTGAATCGTGCCTGGAAGGTAAGATGACCAAGAGGCCATTTACGGCAAAGGGGTATAGGAGCCAAGAATTTCAAGGATGGATTCATTCTGATTTGTGTGGTCCTATTTCGATCCAGGCTAGAGGTGGTTACGATTATTGTCTCTTTCATTAATGATTACTCGAGATTTGGGTACATTTATCTGTTGCACCGCCAGTCCGATTGCTTTGAGAAAATAAAGGAGTACCAGACAGTTGTGGAGAAGCATCATGGTAAAAGTATCAAGTCGCATCGATCTGATTGAGGTGGCGAATACCTCTTTAGATATTTCAGGACATACTTATCAGAAGCTGGGATTGAATCCCAACTAACTGCACCCAGCACGCCCCAGCAGAGAAGGGTTATAGAGCGAAGACATAGGACTCTTATGGAGATGGTTAGGTTGATGATGAGTTATTCAAGATGGCCAGATTCGTTTTGGGGAATGGCGCTGGAAACAACATCATATATTCCCAACTTCGTTCTATCAGAGTCAGTAGAGACTACTCCTTACGAATTGTGGAAAGGGAAAAAGCTTGGGTTTTCACATATTCGAGTATGGGGTAGCCCGCACACGTTTTAGTGCAGGAGACGGGCAAATTGAAAAAGCTTTCGGAAGCACGAGTGTTTGTTGGCTATCCTAAAGAAACGAAAGATGCATTATTTTATTATCCCGAGGATCAGAAGGTGAACGTTAGCACAATCACTAGATTCTTGAAAGAAGATTATATTTTGAATCACAAGCCCGCGAGTAGACTAGTCTTAGAAGAGTTGAAGAGTGAAGTCGATAGTTACCCAACCAGTGCACAAGTAGATACATCACATAATACTGCAACACCACACACTGAGAGTGTACCAGTGCACACAGTACTTCGTCGCAGTGGGAGAGTTTTTCATTTACCTGACCAATGGATAGGTCTTGGAGAGGCATCGGACTTAGTTCTAGCAAACCTAGAATCGGACCTAAGGACCTACAACAAGAGCACTCCAAGATAAAGATGCAGATTCATAAAGTATTGCAATGAAAGTTGAAATGGGGCCAATGGACTCTAATCAGGTTTGGGATTTTTATAGAACCACCCGATGCGGTACGATCCACTAGATGTAAGTCGATCTATAAGAGAAAAATGGATCAGATGGGAAGTGAAAACATTCAAAGCTAGGCTTGTTGCGAAAAGTTATACCCAAATAGAGGTTATAGACTATGGCGAGACATTTTCTCCAGTATCTATACTTAAGTCTATTCGGATTCTCTTGGTTGTAGCCGCTCATATAGATTATGAGGTCTGGCAGATGGATGTCAAGACGACATTCCTTAACGAAACCTTCAGGAGCACATCTATATGCAGGAACCAGAGAGATTCATTGCTAAAGGACATGGGCATATAGTATGTAAGATTAATCGGTCTATCTATGGACTGAAACAAGCTTCGAGATCTTAGAACATCCGGTTAGATGAGGTGATCCAGTCATACGAGTCCACTCAATGTCCAGATGAGCACTGTGTATACAAGAAAATCAGTGGGAGCATGGTGGTGTTTCTTGTGCTTTACGTAGATGACATACTTCTTATTGGAAACAATAAGAAAGAGTTATGAGACGTTAAGGTGTGGTTGTCTAAGCAGTTTGATATGAAAGACTTAGGTGAAGTAGGACATATTCTTGGTATTAAGGTCATTCGAGACCGTAAGAAGAGAATGTTGTGCTTATCCCAGTCTTCATACATAGATACTGCTTTGGATAGATTCTGCATGTAGTATCCCAAGAAAGGTATGTTACCATTCAGATATGGAATAGGTCTATCCAAGGAGATGCCTCCTCAGACGTCTCAAGAGATAGAAGGCATGAAGACAGTTTCTTATTATCAACAGTAGAAAGTCTCATGTATGCTATGTTGTGCACGAGGCCGGACATTAGCTACACCGTTGGCATTGTAGCTAGATATCAAAATATTCCAGGATGGGAACATTGGTCTGCGGTGAATCATATATTCAAGTACCTGCTAAAGACTAAGGAGTACATGTTAGTTTACCGTGCAGACAGCTTGTTACCTCTGGGTTACAGTGATTCTAATTTTCAGTCAGACATGGACGAGAGTAAGTAATTAGTGAGGACAAGATTTGATGTTTTATATGTCCTCAGTCCCCGACTATTAAGAAAGTCGTGGTTACTTTAGGATTAAAGAGTTTTATATCCTCGACGTTCTTGTCGAGGCTCAGCTAATTGATCCATATTCATGTGGAAGGTAGTGGTTGATTTTTATGTAGTGCGATGAGGAAAAAAGGTAGTGTTTAACAGTGTTCTGGGAGTTTATATTTCGACCATAACGATAGGATAAATGAGCAAAAGAGGAGGGTCGACATAGCCGCTCGTTCCTCGAGACTGAGGGTCGGCTAAGTTGCCTATCCTTTGAAGCGTAGGGTCAACTGTGTCGCCCTTCTGCTGAAAAATGGATATGAAAAAGACCATATGGAAAAATGGATTTCTTTTCAATTTTCTTCACTTCGCGTGGAAAAAAGTTGTGAGTGATGCTTAGTGTTGAAAGCAACATGGTATAAAATGAGGCTATTTATAGCGAGAGGTCAAGATGTAACCTTTAATGGCTTCTCTTTCTCTAGCGCCATTTTATTGACGATCGGCCACCATCAGTTATGGGTGATATTTATTAGAAGGTTTAATCGAGAGTTAAGACTTAATCAATACGATAAAAATTGAATATAAAAAAAATATCATCGATCTCGCCGATCTATTGTAGAGATCGACTAGGAGAGTGAATTCTCCGAAATATATTTATTGAGAGTATTATAGTTTTTTTTCTTAGGTAGTGTTGTGTAGGTCTCGAATTTGTTCATATATACGTCCTATTTTGAGAGGCGTAGGCAACCATAATTATACATGGTAGAAAAACAATAAATTCATTGCTTCCAGCTAAGGGGTGTGGGTTGGAGCAGCGTGTATCAATGCAAAACTCAAATTTTGAGAATGTGCCTGGTTTTGGCGGTCGGGCGATGACTTTATCAGCTTTAACGGTTCCATTTCAAACAGTACTCAGATTGTCAATCTTCCAGAGGATGACTCGTGATGAGATTGGCATCCGAGGTTATTTAGTGATCGGGAAAATCGACAGATTTTGTGGTCGTTGTTCCTCTGGTCACTATCGTTTGAGCTTGTAGGTTCAACACTCATTTGGCTTGATCTTCTTGGGTCTGGCTGGAGCTTCACAAACATATGGGTAGAACATTATTATTTTTATAATTTGACTAGAACATAAAATAAATAAATCAGAATAAGTATTTGGATTATTTATTACAAATTCAAAACTATGAATTTTATGGTTTATTTATATATTTATCAAACATTTATTTTTAAAAAATAGATAAAAAAATATAAAAATTAACTAACCGCATAATAAAAATAAATAAATAAACTCAAAATATCTTATATCTTAATATAAAAATAAATAAGAATAATATAAAATGAATCATTGGTGGAAAAATAGTTATAAAAATTATTACTGTGAGAAGCTCATGAAACTTCTAATTTTATATAACATATATTTGCTTTTTATTTTATTTATCTTGATTTATTTGTTTTTTATATGATTTTATTTTAAAATTTTGAATTTAATATATTCAATTTATTTTTCTTCTTTGATTGTTTTGTATTATTTTACAAATGCAAAATTATGTAATCTATATTATTGAATTTTTTACCAGAAAATTAAAAAAAATTAAGTTGTGGAAAAAAAATACACAAACAAATGGGAGTGGACCAAAATAAAACCCCAGTATTCAGTAAATATGTTTTACCATTTTTTTAATTGTAAAACGTATTCACTGAATACGTTTTCTTTTGTAAAAAAATCTGAAAAAACGTATTTAGGGAATACGTTTTCTAATTGTATAGAAAACGTATTCCTTGAATACGTGTTTTTTATTGTTATTCACTCCCTTTTTTTCTTTTTTTTTTCCACATGTTTTTTTATTTTTTTAATATATAAATTACTCCTATATTATTTCTTAATTGTTGTGCAATAACAATTAGAGTTTTTTAACATAGTTGTTGGCTTTCTCAAATATGTCTGGTGTTTCTGGAGGTAATTTTTTTTTTTTTATTTATTTTATTTTATTTTTTTCCAAACGGCAGAAGAAACTTGGTATGTGATTTTGCCAATAAATTTCAGAAGAGCGAAATAATTAAAATAAATACAGAATATTATAATAAATATAAAAAAGAGAAAAATAGTAAACTCATAATTTGAGTATATAATTAATGAATAATACTTGCAACAAGAGTGCGTGTAGTTCATATCCGTCATCTTTGACAGAAAGAGGAGAATTATTTACGATACTTTCCACTTTCCTGTGGAAGCCCTGTCCCTTTTCTAGGGTTTCTTTCCATCAAGTGTGGAACTTTCTCTGATTGGATCTTCTTCTTTTCCCCATCTAATCTGCTCTCTTTCCAGTAATATTAGCGCATTTTTAGGTGTAGTGCTCCGATCTGGTTCAATCTAAGTCCGATCTCAACCTGGGTTCGTTGGCTGGGAGAGGGGTTCTAGTGCTTGCAAGAGGATTCACGAGGCGCGATCGAGCAGTGATTCGTTATCAACAGTTATGGAACAAGATATCATTGATAAATTTCATAAATTTTAACTTTCTGACAAAGAAAAGTCAGGGATTGAATTATCCGAAGCGGGTGTTGAAATGGGGATTCAAGATTGCTCGTTGAGTTTAATTGGGAAAATTGTGGGAGAGAAAAGGGCCAGTATTGGGGGTCTCCGCGTCACGATGGCAATAGCTTGGAAATTGGAGAGATCATTCTCAGTCAGGGTCCTAGGTCCCAACCATTTCAGTTCATATTTCAGAGCGAAGAGGACAAGACAAGGGTATTGAAAGGAAAAACATGGAGTTTTGACGGGCAATATCTACTCATCAAAGAGTGGAGAAAGGGATTCATCGACTTTTCTGAGGATGAAATGACAGTGGTTTATGGATACAGATACATAATTTGCCATTACACTGGGTATCTGCGGATGCTGGAATGAAGATAGGCCGGTTGTTTCACAAGGTGGTAGATGTGGTGGCTCATGGAGCAGGATCACTCAACGGGAGAATAGTAAGAATCCTGGCTGAAGTCAAAGTCTTAAAACCATTACCAAGAGGAACAAAGCTCAAATTGGGATATGAAGAACACTGAATCGAATTTAGGTATGAAAACCTTCTGGGATTTTGCTTCTACTGCGGACGGATGGGACATAATGAAAGGCAGTGTGAAATCAAAAAAGATGACATCCAAAGGAATGCTATGAAATCTGGGCAATATGGGGATTGGTTGAGAGCCCTGGGGATGGGTATGGGGATAGCAGAGACAGAAAATCCTGTAATCCTAGTAACCCTCTCCCTGTGACTATCAATAGCCAAATGATTCAAAACCAGGATATGGAGGGGAGGGTTAGTAAGAAGGGGGGAAGTGAACCTGAGTTAGAGTCTGCTAGAGATAAGGGGAAGAGTGTAGGGAGTGCGGCAGATCCTAAACTAAAAGAAAAGGATAATCTTCTCACCAGTGGGGGATCTCAAACCCCAAGTGAGCAGGATCCTTTTTCTGGAGAAGGATCTAGCTTTGTTGTGCCCATGGAGTTGGAAACTCCTAAAAGCACAATAAGAGAGAATGGTAATCTAGTGGAGGTGGTTGTACAGTCTGCTCAATTTAAAGTTAGTCAGATTAAACAACCAAAAACCTTTACTAGAATTACTAGGAGTTTAAAGAGGGGTAGTAACCTCAATGAGGAGATTGAGGGTACTACTGTGATTAGTAAGGGGGGAGTCCTTCTTCTATTTCTCATAAGAGAAAGGCTGATGAGGGTATGATTTAAGTGGAGTAGGGTCTGAGTCTGGTCCTAAGAAAGTTAAAAATGCTAAAGTGTCTGTTGATTTAACTGATAATGTGGTGGAGGAAACCAGCCATAAATGGTCCCAAGTTTCCAAATGAAAGCTATAGTGTGGAATTGTAGAGGTTTGGGAGGACCCTCTACAATTTCCCGGTTGAAGGATATGATTAAATCCTACCTCCCCGATTTTGTTTTCTTATCAGAAACCAAAAAGAAAAAAGCTTTTATTACTACTGTCTGTAAAAATTTACCTTTTGAGTCTAGGTGGTTTTGTGTGGATTTGGTCTAATAATGTTTCTGTTTTGGAGATAGTTAATAATTTTCAGTTTAGAAGTCAAGTTTGTTCTTAATGGGAGAAATGATATTATGTAGGGGGTTTTTGTTTATGCTAGTGTAGATGATTCTGAGAGACAGTAACAATGGGATCTGCTTCTTAGACATTCTTTAAGATGGGGGGAATTATGGTTTATAGGGGGTGATTTCAATGATATTATTTGTAATGAAGAGAAAAAAGGGGGGTTGATGAGAGGGGAGGGCAGCTTCAAAGGGTTTAGGAATTTTTTGCAATCCCTGGGGGTAGTTGAGTGTCCTCTTATAGGGCATCAGTTTACCTGGTCCAATCTTGGAGGATTTTGTAGAGGAAAAATTAGATAGGGTCTGTGTCTCTCCGGAATGGTGGTTCAAATTCCACAAAACCCAGATTCAGAACATTCCTTTGGCCTCTTCAGACCACAATCTTCTGCTGATGGATCTGGCCAGAAATGAGGAAGTTTCAAAGCCTAGATTTATGTTTGATAATCGGTGGACCAAGAAAGAAGGATATAAGGATTGCATATCCAATGCCTAGAAGGTGGCTCATAAAGGGCCAGACTTGTACAGATTCCAAAAGAAACTGAGGAGTGTTAGTACTGCCTTGTTGGGGTGGGCTGCAAGACAGAAAACAAATTCTGCACACATGATTAAAGCCTGCAATGCAAAATTTGAGGTGTTGAGCAGACAAGGGGGAGGGAGAAACTGGGAAAAGTGGCAAGAGTGCAAGGAAAAACTTCATGAAGCATACAGGGAGGAGGAGCTCTACTGGAAACAAAAATCTAGAGTTAGTTGGTTGAGGGAAGGGGACAGAAACACCCGGTTTTGTCAGGCATGTGTACGGTAGAGGAGGCAAAGGAACAGTCTGGATTATCTTATTTGTAGGAATGGAGTACAATGCCAAAACAGATCAGAGGCTGTCAAGGAAGTTGAGGATTTCTTTACTACTTTACTTCAGTCTGAGAACCCTAACTGTGATGAGGAAATTTTCAAAAGAATCCCAAGATCCATAACTGTTGAAATGAATCAAAAGCTCATTAAGCCTGTGACTGAAGATGAAATCAAACAAGCACTGTGGGCCATGGATCCTGCCAAAGCTCCAGGTATTGATGGATTCTCCCCTTTGTTTTTTCAGTCATCCTGGAACACTATAAAAGGTGATTTGGTTCTTGCCATTTCCAACTTCTTTCAGTCTGCTTGTATTCCTAAGGCATCTAATCATACTGTTGTCACTTTCATTCCCAAAATAAAGGAACCTAAAACCATTGTGCATTATAGACCAAATATCTTATGTACTATTACTTATAGGCTGATTGCAAAAAATTTGGCAAATAGACTTAAAAATGTCCTTCACTGCTGCATATCTCAATCTCAAGCAGCCTTGGTGCCTGGTAGGCATATATTGGACAATTGCATTATTTCTAATGAATGTGTCCATTATCTAAATACTAAGCATAAAGGCAAATTTTGCTTCATGGCTTTGAAATTGGATATGGAGAAAGCTTATGACAGACTAGAGTGGTGTTTTTTGTTCAAGGTGTGTAGACATATGGGTTTCAGTGATATTTTTTTGAGATGGGTTAAATCCTGTATCTGTTCTTCATCTTTTTCCTTTAATTTTGGGGGGCAAATAGTAGGTCAAGTTATTCCTTCTAGGTGTCTTAGACAAGGATGTCCTCTATCTCTTTATCTCTTTATTATTGCATCAGAAGCCTTATCTAATATCATATCTCAAGCTGGCATATCTAAATCTCTGTATGGATTAAAAATTAGTGACATTCTCCTCCTATATCTCATTTATTTTTTGCAGATGATGCCTTATTGTTTTGTAAAGCTGACCCTAATCAAGCTCAGTTGATCCTTCATATTTTGAATTGTTATTGTGCAGCTTCTGTTCAATCAGTTAATATCCATAAATCTAGTATATTTTTCTCCAAAAATACTCCTGATCCCTTGAAAAGGAGCCTCTGTAATATTTCCCCAGGCATTGCAGTTGCTAAATACTCTAAATATTTGGGGCATCCATTAGGAATTGGGAGATCAAAAAAAGATACTTTTTCTTTTTTTAAGCAGTGTGTAGTTTCCAAAATTTGAAACTGGAAAAATAAATTTTTTAGTGAGGCAGGGAGCGAAGTGCTTGTAAAAACTGTTTTAGCTGCTATGCCTATCTATGTAATGTCTGTGTATAGATTGCCAGTGAGTTTGTGTGAAGATATTTGCAGCTGCATAGCAAAATTCTTGTGGGGAAATTTTGGGGAGGGAGGTAATAGGATTCATTGGATGAGGTGGGGTAAGTTGGCTAGGGCAAAATCAGAG